>MDKI01231055.1:0-43101 GCA_005239505.1 Nicotiana paniculata
ATATATATATATATATATATATATATATATATTGTTGCGGCGTGCAGCCCGATCCATAACTATGTTCACATACTCGGCTCTCGGCCTCACTCAGTCATCCTCACAAGCCACTCGGGCAGTTCATCTCAACTCACGGGACTCAGCCCAAAATACCTCTCTGAGTTTCAAAACAGTGTGATAACAGTGAAAATAACAACAAGTGGTAAACATGACTGAGTTCACAAATTTTCTATCACGATGGTGTGAGAATAGTGTAAAAATACCCCTGAGGGTCTAAAAAGGTCGGCACGAGGCCCCAAAACATGGCTCACATCCCATAAACAAGTATAAACTTCTGAAATACAGGATGTCGTAAGGTTTCAACTCGAATATGCAGCTTAACAGTCGCTACGGGATGGACCAAGTCACAATCCCTATCGGTGCACGCCCACACGCTCGTCACCTAGCATGCGCGTCACCTCATTTACCAAAACAATATAAAATACCGGGGTTTCATACCCTCAGGTTTAGAGTTACAATCGTTACTTACCTCAAAACAGCCCAAAAGCTACTATGTGGTGCTCTTGCCCCTCGAATCGGCTCCCGAATTCTCCGAGTCTATCACAAATCATATCAATAACATCAAAATATGCTAGGGAGATGAACCCCAATCGAAAACTATCAAAATAGGCACAATTCCCGAAATTGGCCAAATCTGGCCCCGGGCCCATGTTTCAAAATATGATAAAATTAACACCACGAGAATCCTCATCCTCTCACGATTCTATACATACCAAAAACACTGAAATCGGAGTCCCAATGACCCCTCAAATTCCCATGTTAAAGTTTATTGATCACAAGCCCTAATTACCCATTTTCCTCCCTAAAT
This sequence comes from Nicotiana paniculata, assembly GCA_005239505.1. NCBI lineage: Eukaryota > Viridiplantae > Streptophyta > Magnoliopsida > Solanales > Solanaceae > Nicotiana > Nicotiana paniculata. The sequence goes on from MDKI01231055.1 coordinate 869, forward strand.
TCCTACCTATTTCATGATTAACAGTAGAAAAATCATCACAAACACAAGAGACGAGGTCCAAGTAACTTACCCAATCGATAACCTTCAATTTCCTCTGAAAAACACTGCTCAAATCTCCAAACCCGTCCACAAATGGTGAAGAATGGGTGAAATTTCACGAAGGCACCCTTTTATACTCTCTGGCAAGTGGTCTCGCACCTGCGGCCACTTATGCGCACCTACGGACCCACACCTGCAGTCCCAGGTGCGCATCTGCGCACTTGACTTAAGTCTCCATCTTCCGCACCTGCGACTACCTCTTCGCACCTACGCTTCTGCAGGTGCGACCACCCATCCGCACCTGCGACCCCTTCACAAGATGCCAAACTTCTCACCTGCACATGGTCCTCGCACCTGCAGAAATGGCACCAGCAGCAGCTTTGCTGCAAATTCCCAAGTCCAAACCTCCGTTAACCATCCAAAATCAATCCCGAGCCCCTCGGGGCCCCAACCAAAAATACCAACAAGTCACATAACCTTATTCAAACTTATTCGAGCCTTCGAAAAACCAAAACAACGCAAAAACACCAAAATCACATCAAATTCAAACCTATGAACTTTGAAATTTCCAAATTTCACCAAAGATGCCGAAACCATCCAAAACACTTCCGATTGACCTGAAAATTTGCACACATATCCAAAATGACACTACGAACCTGCTCCAACTTTCGGAATTCCATTCCGATCCCGATAGCCTATTTTCCACTGCCAACCGGAAATCGCCAAAAACTAACTTTCGCCAATTCAAGCCTAATTCTACACCGGACATCAAAACCACATTCCGAACACACTATTAAGTCCCAAATCACCTAACAAATCTATCCTAACCATAAAATTTATATTCTGAGGTAGTTTACCAATAAGTCAACTTCCGGTTGACTTTTCCACTATTGAACCAAGTTAAGAGACTAAGTGTCTCATTTATCACCACGACCACTCCGAACCCGAACCAACCAACCCAACAAAACACACAAGAGTTGAACCACATAAAATGAAAGCAGACATAGGGGAAACGGGGCTAAACTCTCGGAACGACCGACCGGGTCGTTACAAGAAGGCACCGACAGATCCAACTAGATGGGTCGAGGATCGGGCGGAGACTGCATATGTAAGTTTCATAACAACTATAAATGTTTATAATATTATATAGTTAATAATTTTATATCTTCTAAATAAAGGGTCGCTACAAGATTAATGTGGAGGAGTACACTCAGAGCTTAACACCGAATGAGCAAGGCGAGCGACCACCCCTTTCAGACGAAGAAGTGCAGAGGATATGTTGGATGTTGTCGGTGGTCCTAAAAAGGGGATAGCATATGGCCTTCCAGAGAAATAATTTTGGCGCAATAGGGCTAGATTGCAAGGTATAGATACTTCCGCCCAAGGCGAGGCAAATGATAGGTCTATTATCTCGCCTATGGAACAGAAGATCGTAAAGCTGACATCAGAGCTTGAAGAGATAAAGGCTAGAGAACAAAAGAGAGATGAAAAATTTGGTACCCTTCAAGTTCAGCTAGAAAAGAGGGACGAACAACTTAATCTCCTTCAAGTTCAGTTGGACAATCTTCTTGCTAGTGGTGCTTTCCCCATTCCCGGTCTCGTGAGCCTTCCCCATGTGCTAGTCATTCTCGTCGTGATCCTTCGAACCATGCCGACAATGAAGGTTCTAGTAGTGAAGATAGAGATGATCCAATATAAAACACTCATTGAATGGTGTGTAGTTGATATTATTTTGTTGAGACTAGTTTTGAATGATGATTGTATTATTGATATTATTTTGTTACTGAACATTTGTATAGTTGTTGGTGTGGTTGGCATATTTGTTGTGGTTGTTATTAGCGTTGTTGGTTAATTGTTGTTGTTGTTGTTAGATAATGGTTGTTAGTGTTAGTTAATTATTTTTATTAGTTAATTGTTGTTGTTGTTAGTTAGTTAATTAATGTTGTTGATTAATTATGGTTGAATGACATCAATGTAATGCTGCCATTCTATGATGGATATTGGTTGTAATTGGCAGGTGGTGTAGCTTAAAAGCAGGCCTTTTCTGTCCAGTTTTTACCCAAAAAACCGACCGAAATCGATCGAAAAAATTAATTTTTTCGCCCAGAAATTCATATTTTCCGACCGAAATCGCTCGAAAATTTCAAATTAAATCTCCAGTTTTTAAAATTTTCGACCGACTTCAGTCAAAAATTATGAATTTATATTTTTTTTAAAAATAAATTAATAATTTATTACAAATAATTATTTATTTAAATAAATAAAAAAATTTAAATTCTGACCGATTTCGGTCGGTATATGAAAATTTAAAAAAAAATTAATTGGTACCGACCGAATTCAGTCAAAATTTGAAGTTTGACGGTCATTCAACGCTTTGAAATTTCCGGCTGATTTCGGTCGGTACACGTTAACGACCATCATTTTTGCAACTAATTAAAAGCGATCGGAAATCGATCGATTTTTATCAATTTTCAACCGATTTCGGTCTGTTTTGGTGGACGAATTTACACAGTTTTTTAGTTGTGTATTTGGGTTAATTCTTCTCTCTCTCTCTCTCTCTCTCTATATATATATATATATATATATATATTTTATTTTATTTTTATTTATTTATTTAATCTAAAAGTAAACAGTGAATCCATATGGTTATTTGTGTAAAAATCTCGAGTTCAAATTGTTTGACTGGAGTTTAACATAAAATGTAATGTCTTACCGAAACATTTTTTTTGTATGTGATTACGGACGAAAATAGTGACAAGCGACTGTAGTGGAAAAATAACTTTATTGAAAATACTTTTTACAACAATAAAACGTACCACTAGCGTTATACCTGATAGAATCTGAGATCTATCATCATAAACTCAGATTCACACACATGCAATTGAAGAATTGAGAGATTAAGCAATGTCGTAGGGAGAGAAAGTAGAGAGAAGGAGGAGAAGAAAATGATTTCGTATTGTAACAACCCAGTCCGTCATTACGTAGAACCTGCATTATAATTACTGTTATTGACTTGTTATAGATTGGTTATACTATATTTGATGTATTAGAGTTGGTAGGCTTGAAATCGAATGGTTGTAGTGAGAGTTCAGTCCATTAACCTTTACAAATAGCCTTAAAATGGAAAAAGTCAACTAAGAGTTGACTTATTGGTAAATGACCTCGAAATACGGAATGTATGGCTCGGATAGCTTCGTTAGGTGATTTGGGACTTAGGAGTGTGTTCAGAATAATTTTGTGATGTCCGGTGTAGAATTAGGCATGAATTGGCGAAAGTTACTTTTTGGAGATTTCCGGTCGGTAGTGGAAAATAGTCTATCGAGGTCGGAATGGAATTCTGACAATTGGAGCAGGTTCGTAATGTTATTTTGGATATGTCTGCAAAATTTCAGGTCAATCGGAGTTATTTCGGATAGTTTTGGCATCGTTGGTGGATTTTAGAAATTTCAAAGTTCTTAGGCTTGAATCCGATGTAAATTTGGTGTTTTGATGTTAGTTTTGGTATTTTGAGAGTGAAACTAAGTTTGAATGATGTTATGGAATATGTTGGTAGGCTTGGTTGGGGTCCCGAGGGGCTCGGGATTGATTTCGGGTGGTTAACGGGCATTTTTTTGACTTAGAGAATTGCTGATTTTCTGGTTTTTGTGCAGCAGGGATTTGTTCATCGCGATCGCATGGCAAAGGCTGCGATCGCGTAGAACACTCTGAGGGTCAGGCAAAATTGTGCATCGCGAACGCGTGTATCATAGTGCGATCGTGTAGGTTTGGAAGAAGGTGAAGTGTTATCGCGTGAGCTAGGTCGCGATCGGGTAGAGCTAACCTGGCGCGTGGGGGAGCAGAGGTCAATGGTCATCGCGACCGCGTGATATGGCGTGCGATCGCGTGGAGTAAGGAACCAAGGCATCGCGATCGCGTGAGGGAAAGCCGCGATCACGGAGAGTAAATCACTGGGCCGTATATAATTAAACCTTCCGCGACTTAAACCCTTTTTACTCCATTTTTTGTACGGACAAAGAGCTTTGGAGGCGATTTTTGAAGAGGGAAATCAGTGTTCTTCATAGAGATAAGTGTTTTTATCATTAAAACTCGTTTATGGGTGATTATAGAAGATAATCTCAGCAATTAATTCATGAAAATCAATAGAAAAATGAGGTTTAGGACTTGAGATTATGAGACATTTAGGAGTCGATTTGAGGGGTCAAACGAACTCCGATTTTAGTGTTCTTTATATGTACGGACTCGTAAGATGATGAAGAACAGTTTTGTATAAAATTTTCTGAGTTTAGGGACGCGGGCCCGGGGGTCGGGTTTTGACCAAATTCGGATTTTTGAGCTAAATTTGATATTTTCGATTGGAATTATTCCTTCAGCATAAATTGATGATAAAAATCTGACCTTGATAGATTTGGAGCCTTTAGAAGTTGATACGAGAGGTAAGCGTGTTGCGGAATAGTTTTCGGGCTAATTTTGAGGTAAGTAATGTCTTTAAATCCTGTCATGAGGGTATGAAACCCCGGACTATGCACCCTTTCACGGGTTTTGAAATGCGAAGGTTGAAACCTTGGAAATATCTTCTTATTTAGGCAACTATTGAGTTGCTAAACCGACTTTTAAGCCTATGCTTAATTAGTGTTATTTTATTATGATATGATTTTGGGTTGTAAGCCGTGTTTGGGGCCTAGTGCCGATCTGTTTTCCTCTTGGGGGTTGTGTTTACTATATTTTCCTCACTAATATGTTATGATTTTACACTCAGTCTTTTCCTGATAAATTGTTTTGACACTTAGGGTATTTTGATACTATTTATTGAAAAATAGAACACTGTTTTGGGTCGAGAACCGGATATGTTTATGGCCTAAGGGTAAATTGAGAGTGTCCGACTGAGTGAGGCTTTCAGGCCTATATTGTGAGAAGGCTTTCAGGCCTTATATGAGGGAGGCTTTCAGGCCTATATTGTGAGGAGGCTTTCAGGCCTTATATGAGAGGTGAGGAGGCTTTAAGGCCTTATATGACAGGTGAGGAGGCTTTCAGTCCTTACATGAGAGGTGAGGAGGCTTTCAGGCCTATATTGTGAGGAGGCTTTCAGGCCTTCTGTTGTTATAGCGCTTGGGCTGTAGGAGCCCCTCCGGAGTCTGTACACACCCCCAGTGAGCGCAGGTACCTATTGAGTGATGATTATTGCCCGCGGGGTTGATACTGAGTAATGATTGATACTGAGTGATTGAGAGAATGTCTGAAGGACAACTATTACAAGAAATGATTTTGGCCCGAGGGGCAGATTTATGATGATTTTACTAAGTTTTTGAACTATGATTTACTTCGCTTTCAAACTGGTTTTTACTGAGATATACTGATATTACACTTGTTTTCAAAGGATTTTTGGAAACTGATTTCAAACTTATGTATTTGATGAATACTACATGGTGACTTGGTGTTTTACTAGCTTTTGTGAAATTGTGTATATGTACTGTGTGTTTTTTAATTCTCAGACTGTGATTTATTTCATTACTACTGAGTTGGCGTACTCATAAAAACTCCATGTACCTCTATGCACAGATTCAGGTGACGGTTTGGAGCAGTAGTTGTCCTTGCTCGTAGCATCAGTTCACAGGATTTCGAGGTAGCTGCCCAGCATCCACAGCTTCTCCATTTCCCTTCCTTATTTAGTTTTAGCATTTAATTCAGCGACATATATTATAGTTTTAGCAGAGTTAGATTTATTTATTCTTAGATGCTCGTGACTATTGGCTCCAGTCTTGGGAGGTTTTGTTTAGAGTTGTTAGACTATTATTGGGACGCTAAGACTTAATTACATTATTCCATGCTATGGTTGTTGCTTATTATTAAATTTTGAACTTTTATAATTGAAAAAATGCATAGTAATGAGATGGTTGGCTAGCCTAGTTCCATGATATGCGCCATCACGATTTGTTAAGATTTGGAGTCGTGACAAGTTGGTATCAGAGCTCTAGGTTACATAGGACTCAACGGTCATGAGCAGGTTCAGTAGAGTCTTGCGGATCGATACGGAGATGTCTGTACTTATCTTCGAGAGGTTGCAGAACTCTTAGGAAACATCTATATCTTTTTGAACTCTTTCGTGCCAATCTATTGATTCTTGAAATCTAAACTTATGTTGTTTCATTCTTTCACAGATGGTAAGGACACGCAATACCGATCAGGGTGACCAGGCACCAGCCAGACCCACAAGGGGTCGGGGCTGTGGTAGAGCTAGGGGACCTGCCCGTGCAGCAGCCAGGACAGTGCCACAGGATCCCCCTATCGTTGAGGATCAAGTTCCCGCCGACGTTGCTCCAGCAAGATAGGCTCAGGCACCTGCTGTGCCTATTGTTATTCCAGGTCTTCAGGAGACCCTGACTCAGATATTGACGGTGTGCTCCAGTTTAGCTCAGGCAGTGGCTATGACAACTAGTACCAATGCAGCTCAGACCGAGGGAGACAATCAGACTCCAGCTGCCCGGGCACCTAAGCCAGTTGTACGAGGTATTCAGGCACTGGGAGCAGCTCCAGATCAGCCAGTTGCTCCGGTTCAGGGTTATGTGGTCCCTGTTATGCCTGAGGATGAGCATCGCAGGTTGGAGAGGTTCAGCAGACTTCAGCCTCCGACCTTCAGCGGTACAGAGGGCGAGGATGCCCAAGGATTTCTAGATAAGTGTCAGAGGATACTACGTACTGCGGGTATTTTGGAGACCAGTGGGGTCTTATTTGCTACATTTCAATTTGCGGGTGCTGCTTTTACTTGGTGGGAATCATTCGGGAGGCGTAGGCCGGTTGGTTCAGCACCTCTCACCTGGCAGCAATTCTCCACGATCTTTTTGGAGAAATATGTTCCTCAGTCTCACAAAGAGGAGCAGCGCAGTCAGTTTGAGTCGCTGCGCCAGGGAGAGTTGTCAGTTACTCAGTACGAGATGAGGTTTTTTGAGTTGTCCAGACATGCTTCGGAGTTAGTCCCCACTGACAGGGAGCGTATCAAGAGATTTGTGGATGGTCTCTCGTATCAGCTTCGAATTTTGATGACCAGAGAGGGTATTTGGAGCCACGTTTGAGCAGGTTGTTGATATAGCTCGGGACATTGAGTAGGTTTGCAGGCAGGAGCGTGAGGAGAGGGAGGCTAAGAGGCCTCGGGGATTAGGTAATTTCAGTGATGCTCCTCCCAAAGGGAAATTTCAGCCTAGCAGAGGTCGTCCATTTAGACCTCCACAGCCAGCTCGCCCAACTTACAGTGGTATATCATTGGGGCAGGGTCCTCGCGATTCTCATCAGGGACGTTCATCTTTTAGTGCCCTTCCAGCTCAAAGCTCCACCCGAGCATCATCTTATCAGGGTTCTTCCATGCATGGTTCGTCTGGTGGTTATCAGGGTAGCAGAGGTCCTCGTTTGTTTTCATCTCTAGTTGCAGGTGGTTGTTATGAGTGTGGAGAGTTCGGACATGGGTGGAGGCAGTGTCCTTGTCGTCCTAGTAGTTTGTCCCAGTAGAGGGTTCAGCCCTCGGCTTCAACCCCAGTCACTTCACTACCTACCCAGGCAGCTAAGGGTGGTGGTCAGGCAGCTAGAGGCCGTCCTAGAGGGGGAGGTCGATCAGGTGGAGGACAACCACGTATTTATTCACTTTCGGCTAGGCCTAATACTATGGCCTCAGATGCGGTGATTACAGGTACTATTTCAGTTTGTCACACTGTTGCTTTGGCTTTACTTGACCCTGGTTCCACGTACTCTTATGTCTCATCCTATTTTGCTCACTTCTTGAATATGCCCCGTGAGTCTTTAGTTAAATCTGTTCATGTTTCGACTCCGGTGGGTGATACAATTGTTGTAGACCGTGTGTATCGGTCGTGTCTTATATTTATCGGGGGTCTGGAGACCCAAGTGGACTTGATGTTATTCAGTATGGTCGATTTTGATGTAATTCTGGGCATGGATTGGTTATCCCCATGTCATGTTATTCTTGATTGTCACGCTAAGACCGTGACCCTGTCTATTCCCGGAGTTCCGAGAGTTGAGTGGAAAGGGTCTATAGAGCATGTGCCTAGCAGAGTAATTTCTTATTTAAATGCTCAGCGTATGGTTGAGAAAGGGTGTGAGTCCTATCTTGCTTTTGTGAGGGATGTTAGTAGTGAGACTCCATCTGTTGATTTTGTTCTTGTAGTCCGTGATTTTTCGGATGTATTTCCTGCAGACCTGCCAGGCATGCCACCTGACAAGGATATTGATTTTGGTATTAACTTGGCGCCCGACACTCAGTCTATTTCTATTCCACCTTACCGTATGGCACCAGCAGAGTTGAAAGAATTGAAGGAGCAGCTTCAAGAACTCTTAGATAAGGAGTTCATCCGACCTAGTGTGTCGCCTTGGGGTGCGCCGGTGTTGTTTTTGAAAAAGAATGATGGCTCCATGCGTATGTGCATTGATTATAGACAGCTGAATAAGGTTACGGTGAAGAACCGGTATCCTTTACCTCGTATTGATGACTTATTTGATCAGCTTCAGGGAGCTACGGTGTTCTCCAAGATTGACTTAAGGTCTGGGTATCATCAGCTGAAGATTCGGGATTCTGACATTCCGAAGACTGCTTTCAGGACCAGATACGGTCATTATGAGTTTCTGGTTATGTCATTTGGGTTGTCCAATGCCCCAGCCGCGTTCATACAATTGATGAACAGCGTGTTTCAGTCTTACCTTGATTTGTTTGTCATTGTGTTCATTGATGACATCCTGGTTTATTCTTGTATCCAGGAAGAGCATGCTCAACACTTGAGGGTTGTGTTACAGAGATTGAGGGAGGAGAAGCTTTATGCAAAGTTCTCCAAGTGTGAGTTTTGGCTTGGTTCAGTGGATTTCTAGGAGCACGTGGTTTCTAGTGAGGGTATTCGGGTTGATCCGAAGAAGATTGAGGCGGTGCAGGGTTGGCCCAGACCGTCCTCATCTATAGAGATTCGGAGTTTCCTTGGTTTAGCGGGATATTACCGTCGTTTTGTGGAGGGATTCTCTTCTATTGCTTCACCATTGACTAGATTGACCCAGAAGGGTGTTCCATTCAGATGGTCTAACGAGTGTGAGGAGAGCTTTCAGAAGCTCAAGTCAGCATTGACCACAGCTCCGATTTTGGTGTTGTCTACTAGTTCGGGTTCTTACATAGTCTATTATGATGCTTCTAGAGTTGGTTTGGGAGCGGTGTCAATGCAGGATGGTAGGGTGATTGCCTAAACCGTCCAGACAGTTGAAGGTGCACGAGAAGAATTACCTAGTGCACGATCTTGAGTTGGTTGCCATTTTTTATGCCTTAAAGATTTGACGGCATTACTTGTATGGGGTACAGTGTGAGATTTTCACTGATCATCGTAACTTGCAGTATCTGCTAAGGCAGAAGGACTTGAATTTGCGTCAGAGGAGATGGTTAGATCTTCTCAGGGATTATGATCTTACTATTTTGTATCACCCGGGGAAGGCCAATGTGGTGGCTGATGCCTTGAGTCGCAGAGCTGAGAGTTTGGGGAGTCTATCTTACCTTTTAGCAGCAGAGCGACCGTTAGCACTTGATGTTCAGGCTTTAGCGGGACAGTTGGTGAGATTGGATTTATCAGACCCTCTGCGGGTGTTAGCTAGCATGGCTTCCCGGTCTTCCTTTTTTATCAGATTAAGGCACGACAGTATTATGACCGCCACTTATTAGTTCTTCATGATAGAGTTCGTCGGGGTGATGCCCGGGATGTGACTATTAGTGATGACGGAGGTATGAGGGTGCAGGTCCGTATTTGCATGCCCAATGTGGATGGTATTCGAGAGTTGATATTAGCAGAGGCTCATAGTTCACGGTATTCTATTCATCCAGGTGCCGTGAAGATGTACCAGGATCTGAGACAGCAGTATTGGTGGAGGCGGATGAAGAGAGATATTGCTGAGTATGTAGCACGGTGCCTCAACTGCCAGCAGGTCAAGTATGAGCACCAGAGACCAGGTGGATTACTTCAAAGGTTAGATATTCTGGAGTGGAAGTGGGAGCGGATTACTATGGACTTTGTAGTTGGGCTTCCACGGACTTCGAAGGGTTTTGATGCGATTTGGGTCATTATGGATAGATTGACCAAGTCCGCGCATTTCATTCCTGTCAGTACTACTTCTACTTCAGAGCGTTTAGCTGGTATTTACATTAAGGAGATTGTCCGGTTGCATGGAGTTCCAATTTCTATTATTTCTGACAGAGGTAATCAGTTCACATATCAGTTCTAGAGGGCCGTACAAAGAGGTATGGGTACTGATGTAGAGTTGAGCACTGCATTTAATCCGCAGATCGACGGGTATTCGGAACGGACTATTCAGATTTTGGAAGACATGTTACGGTCTTGTCTGATTGATATTGGTGGTTCATGGGATCAGTTTCTGCCACTAGCGGAGTTTGCATATAATAACAGCTACCAGTCCAGTATTCAGATGGCCCCGTATGAGGATTTATATGGTAGGAGGTGTAGATATCTGGTGGGTTGGTTCGAGCCTGGTGAGGCTAAGTTATTGGGCACAGATTTTGATTCAGGATGCATTGGAGAAGGTGAAGTTGATTCAGGAGCGACTTCGCACGGCGCAGTCTAGGCAGAAGAGTTATGCGGACCGGAAGGTTCGGGATGTGTCTTTTATGGAAGGTGATAAGGTACTGCTGAAGGTATCACCTAGAAGGGTGCTATGAGGTTCGGAAAGAGAGGGAAGCTAAGTCCAAGATTTATTGGTCCTTTTAAGGTGCTTTAGAAGGTTAGAGAGGTGGCTTATAGACTTACCTTGCCACCCAGTCTATCGAGTGTTCATCCGGTATTTCATGTGTCGATGCTCAGAAAATATGTTGGTGACCCGTCTCATGTGTTAGACTTCAGCACAGTTCAGCTCGAGGGTAATATGTCATATGAGGTTGAGCCAGTAGCTATTTTAGCTCGCGAGGTCAGAAAGTTGAGGTCTAAGGATTAGCATCAGTGAAGGTGCAGTGGAGAGGTCCAGTGGAGGAGGCTACTTGGGAGACCGAGCGGGAGATGCATAGCAAATATCCCCACTTGTTTGAGACTCCAGGTATGTTTCTAGACCCGTTCGAGGACGAACGTTTGTTTAAGAGGGGGAGAATGTAATGACCCGGTCCGTCGTTACGTAGAACCTGCATTATAATTGATGTTATTGACTTGTTATAGATTGGTTATACTATATTTGATGTATTAGAGTTGGTAGGCTTGAACCGAATGGTTGTAGTGAGAGTTCAGTCCTTTAGCCTTTACAAATAGCCTTAAAAAGGGAAAAGTCAACCAAGAGTTATTGGTAAACGACCTCGGAATGCGGATTTTATGGCTCAGATAGCTTCGTTATGTGATTTGGGACTTAGGAGTGTGTTCAGAATAATTTTGTGATGTCCGGTGTAGAATTAGGCTTGAATTGGCGAAAGTTAGTTTTGGTGATTTTTGGTCGGCAATGAAAAATAGGCTATCGGGGTCGGAATAGAATTCCGACAGTGGGAACAGGTTCGTAATATCATTTTGGATATGTCTGCAAAATTTCAGATCAATTGGAGTTGTTTTGGATATTTTTGGCATCGTTGGTGGATTTTAGAAATTTCAAAGTTCTTAGGCTTGAATCCGATGTAAATTTGGTGTTTTGATGTTAGTTTTGGTGTTTTGAGAGTGCAACTAAGTTTGAATGATGTTACGGGATATGTTGGTAGGCTTGGTTGGGGTCCCGAGGGGCTCGGGATTGATTTCGGGTGGTTAACGGGCATTTTTGGACTTAGAGAATTACTGGTTTTCTGGTTTTTGTGCAGCAGGGATTTGTTCATCACGATCGCATGGAAAAGGTTGAGATCGTGTAGAACACTCTGAGGGCCATGAAACATTGTTCATCGCGATCGTGTGTATCGGAGTGCGATCGCGTAGGTTTGGAAGAAGGTGAAGTGTGATCGCGTGAGCTAGGTCGCGATCGCGTAGAGCTAACCTAGCGCGTGGGGGAGCAGAGGTCAGTGGTCATCGTGACCGCATGATATGGCGTGCGATCGCATGGAGTAAGGAACCAAGACATCGCGATCGCGTGAGGGAAAGTCGGGATCACGGAGAGTAAATCATTGGGCAGTATATAATTAAACCTTCCGCGACCTAAACCCTTTTTACTCCATTTTTGTACGGCAGAGAGCTTTGGAGGCGATTTTTGAAGAGGAAAATCAGTGTTCTTCATAGAGGTAAGTGTTTTTATCATTAAAACTCGTTTATGGGTGATTATAGAACATAATCTCAGCAATTAATTCATGAAAATCAATAGAAAAATGAGGTTTAGGGCTTGAGATTATGAGACCTTTAGGGGTCGATTTGAGGGGTCAAACGAACTCCGGTTTTAGTGTTCTTTATATGTACGGACTCGTAAGATGATGAAGAACAGTTTTGTATAAAAATTGCTGAGTTTCGGTACGTGGTCCCGAGGGTCGGGTTTTTGAGCTAAATTTGATATTTTTCGATTGGAAATTATTCCTTAAGCATAAATTGATGATAAAAATCTAAACTTGATATATTTGGAGCCTTCAGAAGTTAATACAAGAGGCAAGCGTGTTGCGAAATAGTTTTCGGGCTAGTTTTGAGGTAAGTAATGTCTTTAAATCCTGTCCTGAGGGTATGAAACCCCTGACTATGCACCCTTTCACGGGTTTTGAAATGCAAAGGTTGAAACCTTGGAAATATCTTCCTATTTAGGTGACTATTGAGTTGCTAAATCGACTTTTAAGCCTATGCTTAATTAGTGTTATTTTATTATGATATGATTTGGGCTGTAAGCCGTGTTTGGGGCCTAGTGCCGATCTGTTTTCCCCTTAGGGGTTGTGTTTACTATATTTTCTTCACTGATATGTTATGATTTTACACTCAGACTTTTCCTGATAATTTGTTTTGTCACTGAGAGTATTTTGATACTATTTATTGAAAAATGAAACACTATTTTGGGTTGAGAACCCGGTATGTTTATGGACTAAAGGCAAATTGAGAGTGTCCGACTGAGTGAGGCTTTCATGCCTATATTGTGAGGAGGCTTTCAGGCCTTATATGAGAGATGAGGAGGCTTCCAGGCCTTATATGAGAGGTGAGGAGGCTTTCATGCCTTACATAAGAGGTGAGGAGGCTCTCAGGCCTTATGTTGTTATAGCGCTTAGGCTGTAGGAGCCACTCCGGAGTCTGTACACACCCTCAGTGAGCGCAGGTACCTATTGAGTGATGATTATTGCCCGCGGGGCTAATACTGAGTGATGATTGATTTTGTTGATTGATACTGAGTGATTGAGAGAATGCCTGAGGGGCAACTGTTACAAGAAATGATTTTGGCCCGAGGAGAAGATTTATGATGATTTTACTAAGTTTTCGAACTATGATTTACTTCGCTTTCAAACTGGTTTTTACTGAGGATTTTACTTAGATATACTGATATTACACTTGTTTTCAAAGGATTTTTGGAAACTGATTTCGAACTTATATATTTGATGAATACTACATGGTGACTTGGTGTTTTACTAGCTTTTGTGAAATTGTGTATTTGTATTGTGTTTTTTATAATTCTTAGACTGTGATTTATTTTCATTACTACTGAGTTGGCATACTCATAAAGACTCCTTGTGCGTCTATGCACAGATTCAGGTGACGGTCTGGAGCAGTAGTTGTCCTTGCTCGTAGCATCAGTTCATGGGATTTTGAGGTAGCTGCCCAGCGTCCACAGCTTCTCCATTTCCCTTCCTTATTTAGTTTTAGTGTTTGATTCAGTGACATATATTATAGTTTTAGCAGAGTTAGGTTTATTTATTATTAGATGCTCGTGACTATTGACTCCAGTCTTGGGAGGTTTTGTTTAGAGTTGTTAGACTATTATTGGGACGCTAAGACTTAATTACATTATTCCATTCTATGGTTTCTGATTATTATTAAATTGTGAACTTTTATAATTGAACAAATGCGTAGTAATGAGATTGTTGGCTAGCCTAGTTCCACGATAGGCGCCATCACGGCCCGTTAGGATTTGGGGTCGTGACATGTATTAACCGACCTCAAATGTACAGTGTTAACTAATATAACCACTTTCACGGTGGTTAGTGGAGAGGGAATGTGAAATGACAAAAATACCCCTCTTAATACACTAGACTATACACTAAAACTACCCCTCACTCAATACTCTCCCTCAAGCTAGTGGGTGAAATACATCAAACACGCCAAGCTTGGATAAAAAAAGTTGATGTTGAGCAGTAGATAAGCCTTTGGTTAGGAGGTCGGCAAACTTTTTAGCAGAATAAAGGCGGTGAGGAAGTATGAGCCCAAACTTGATCTTTTCACGCACAAAATGACAATCTAGCTCAATATGTTTAGTGCGCTGGTGGAAGATAGGATTGCTAGCAATTTGGATTGCTGCCTTATTATCACATAACAAGGACACAGGTTGAGATATAGTGAGTCCCAACTCTTGGAACAGACTAATGATCCAAGTTACTTCAGCCACTACTGCTACCATGCTCCTGTATTCAGCTTCTGCGGAGCTTCTGCTAACAGTATGTTGCTTCTTAGACTTCCAAGAAATAAGTGCCTCACCTAATTTGACAACATATCCAGTGACTGAACTCCTTGTGTTATGGTAGGAAGCCCAATATGAGTCATAATAGGCAGTCAAATTAGTGATAAGACCAGAGGGTAACAGCACACCCAAGCCAAGACACCCTTTAAGATATCTAACCACTCTAAAAATTTCCTCCAAGTGTGATTGTTTAGGTCCTTGCATGAATTGACTTAAGCTCTTAACTGCAAAGCTAATATCTGGTCTAGTGATGGTAAGATAAAGGAGCTTTCCAATTAATTGTTGATAGGCAATGGCATCTTCAAGCTCTAAATCATCTGCATTTCCTACATGAGTATCATACTCAACAGTGGTCAACTTTTGATTGAGATCCAAAGGTGTCTTAGCAGGTTTACATCCACCTAAACCAACTTGAGAAATAAGCTCCAAGGCATACTTTCTTTGATTAAGCAATGTTCCCATTTTTGATCTCATGATTTCAATTCCAAGAAAGTATCTCAACTCTCCAAGATCCTTTACTTTAAATCGATTGTGTAAAGTCAGTTTTGCATCTTCTATCGATGTGGAATGACTACCAGTAATTAGTAAATGATCCACATATATGAGAATAACTACTAATCCATCTCCTTGTATTTTGGTAAACAAAGAATGATCAAATCCACTTTGATTATATCCACTCTCTATTAAAGCTTCAGTAAGCTTAATGTTCCATTTCCTAGAGGTTTGTTTAAGTCCATATAAAGATTTTAGAAGTCTGCATACTTTGGTCTCCCCCTGTTTGGTGAACCCTTGAGGCATACTCGTGTAGACTTTCTCATATAAATCTCCTTGTAAAAATACATTATTAACATCCATTTGGTATAGAGGCCAACCTTTGGAAATGGCTATACTAATAACAAGTCTCACTGTCACCAATTTTTCAATAGGTGAGAATGTATCATGATAGTCAAGTCCTTCCTATTGGGTGTATCCTTTGGCAACCAAACGAGCCTTGAACCTATCTACCTCTTCATTTGCTTTGCACTTGACTTTGTAGACCCATTTGGAACCAATGGCTTGATTTCCTTTAGGCAAATCAGTCAATTTCCAAGCCTTGTTATCCTCAAGTGCTTGTATTTCCTAATGCATGGCTTCAACCCATCTCTCATCCTGAACTGTCTCCTTAAAGGAATTTGGTTCAATGCATGTTGAAGAAGCCTTCAAATAGGACTAATATCTTGTTGTCAGATTCCCATAGTATAGCCCTTTGGATAATGGATAAAGGCACTGAGTGGCAGTGTTCTTTGTTGTCATATAGTCTTTCAGCCAAATAGGAGGTTTGGAGATTCTTCCTCATTTTCTAACATCATGAGTTATTTCCTGAACTGATGGTTGTTGAGTGGATGTTTTTGATGGTTGTGAAGGAATTGTTGTATCATCTAAACTGTCTTGTGGAGTATCTGTAGCTGGTGGAAATGTTTCTCTTGGGATTGCATCAAGTGGTATATCAACATGATTCTCGTGATTTTCTGGCAAATCTTCAGCATGTGTCACTTGCTCTTGAGTACCATTATCATCAAGTCTACTTGTTGATTCTTGTTCAATACTTGGCTGGGCTGATTGCACCACCAGTTCTGGCGGGAAATAATTCAGCAGAATCCACTTCAGAATTTTTGAATGGAAACATATCTTCCCTAAAACTAACATCCCTTCTGACCATAAGACCTTCCTTTCTAGATCATAAAGCCTATAGCCCTTTTGAGTTGTTGAATATCCCACCAGTACATATCTATTTGCTCTTGGACTCAATTGATCTCCTTTTGGAAGGTTGCTAGCATAACAGAGGCGACCAAATACTCTAAGGTGATTTATGTCAGGTGGCTTGTTGTATAAAAGCTCATGTGGTGATCTTCCTTTTAAAATAAAAGTAGGCCATTTGTTAAGCAGATACACAATAGCCTTCACACACTCTCCCCAAAATCTATTAGGAATTGAACTTTGGAACTTTAGAGCTCTAGCTACTTCTAGAATATGTCTATACTTCCTCTCTACCACCCCATTTTGTTGAGGTGTTTAGGGAAAACTACTCTGGTGAACAATTCCTAATGAAGAAAATAGCTTATTGCAATTAGAATTGAAGAATTCAGTGCCATTGTCAGATCTCAATGCTTTGACAGTCACACCAAATTGATTTTTAACCATTGAAAAGAAGCTCTTCAAAACAACTATTACTTCACTCTTTGATTGCAACAAACATATCCAAGTAAATCTATGGTAATCATCTACGACTGTAACAAAGTAGTGTTTCCTGTCGTATGTAGGTATTCTATGTGGTCCCCATATGTCTACATGAATAAGCTAGAAAATACTAACAACATTATTACTACTAGATGGAAATTTTAGCCTGCTTTGCTTAGCCAAGGGGTATATATCACAATTGTGCTGCACTCTGATGTCCACTGAATTTCTCAACTGTTGGATAGGTTACATTGCATTTATTGAAGGATTTCCTAGTCTCATGTGTCGTAGGACTGAGTCATTTGCACTATTGCTAACCATTGCTGCTGCAGGCATTGATCTCCTCTGCAAAAGGTATAATCCACATGGTTCCTTACCAATCCCCATCACCTTCGCATTGTAAAGACCCTGCAGCACACAGAAGTCAGGGAAGAACATTGCTATACAACTTAGTTCCTTGGTCAGTTTTGAAACGGACAATAAGTTGAACTTAACGTCAGGAACATGTAAAACATCCTTTAAAACTTGGTTGTCCAATATAGATACATTTCCTGTATGGGATATTTTGCACGTATTCCTTATTGGTACTTGCACTCCACTATCATTATGTGCATTACAGTCCTTAACATCATGCATAATCTCCTAATGAAAGGTAATATGATATGAGACCCCTGAATTTAATATCCATTCATAATCAAAAGCATTTGATAATTATGTATTTACACCTTTCATAAATGAGTGACAGTCACATGTGTCTTGTTTGTTTAGAAGGTTTAATAGCTACTTGTATTGATCCTTTGTAAAGAAGTTTCCTTGTGTCAGCTGTGTGTTTGATGTATTCCCATTATCATCAGCAACAACATTGGCAGAAGGCTTGACTCCTTGAATTTGTGCTTTCTTCTTACTCTTGAAATCTGGAGGATATCCTATGATCTTGTAACAATTCTCCTTCATGTGACATTTATAGCTGCAAAATTCACAAATCAACCATGGCTTCTTTGCCTTGAATCCCTGATTGAATGTCTGATTTTTTCCAGCCAGCATGGTCAAAACATCATTATTAGATTCCCCTGCTCCAAGAGTTCTTTGGTTCTCTTCTTGTATGACCAAGGCATATGCCTGATTGACTGTCAAAACAGGTGTTTTGAGTAACGCCTTGCTCCTCACATGACTATAGCTTTCATTTAGGCCAACTAAAAATTGTAAAAGTCTTAGATCTTTGAACTGTTCAATGAAAGGCTTCGTCTCTTCACAATCGCATCCAGGTCTTGCCACTAACAAGTCCATTACATGCCATAGATCCTTCATTTTGGAGTAGTAAACAGTGACTGAATCAGTACCTGAGTCAATGATCCTATCATCCTCCACAGAGTTAGATTTGATTTATCAAATCATTCCTTAAATTAGCTCCAAACTTTTGATGCATTTGATGCATAAATGATACTAGTTTGCAATTCCACCGCCACTGCTTTTCCTACCCATGACAGTACTACAACATTACATCTCTCCCATTGATTCGCCAATTCACCTTTGAATGAGCCTTTTACACAGGTTCCTTCTATGAAACCTAATTTATTTTTCACCAACAGTGCAGTTCGCATAGCTCGACTCCACAGACCATAATTCTCTGGACCTGTGAGTTATATGTCGATTAATGCTACACCAAGTGTGTCCGATTCTCTCAAGTACAAAGGATGATTGTGATTAATTCGAGAAATTTCAATCTTCGGTTCTTCCATGGGAGCAGCTTCAGCTTCAGCAATGGCTTCCTACTGGAATACTGAAAATTTTTGTCCTAAATCTAGATCGATCGCTCTGATACCATGATAGAATCTGAGATCTATCATCATAAACTCATATTCACACACATGCAATTGAAGAATTAAGAGATTAAGCAATGTCGTAGAGAGAGAAAGTAAAGAGAAAGAGGAGAAGAAAATGATTTTGTATTAACCAACCTCAAATGTACAGTGTTAACTAATATAACCACTTTCACGGTAGTTATTGGAGAGGGCATATGAAATGACCAAAATACCCATCTTAATACTCTAGATTATACAATAAAACTACCCCTCACTCAATAATACCATAAGATCGTTATTTAACAAAAGAAGACGAGTATATGAAGTTAACGGTGGTTCATAGAAAATTATCTCAAGTGTAAGATAAGCACCCTCCTCTGGCCAAAAAGAGAATTTCAATGTTTCCTTGAATGTACAAAATAGTACT
Organism: Nicotiana paniculata; assembly: GCA_005239505.1. Taxonomy (NCBI): domain Eukaryota; kingdom Viridiplantae; phylum Streptophyta; class Magnoliopsida; order Solanales; family Solanaceae; genus Nicotiana; species Nicotiana paniculata. The sequence goes on from MDKI01231055.1 coordinate 19,928, forward strand.
CCAATTGTAATTACAAAGCTGGAGTTGGAACAAATTTATTACACAAATAAACGAATAAAGAAATAGAAAGAGTAGCGAGATGACTATTTTTCTGATAGATCTGGAAGGAAGTTTTCACTTTTTCCTGGGTTGAAAAATGAATACTAACATTATTTATTAAATTGAACAAGGACTAAAAGCCCTGTTTGACCAAGCTTCTAGTAGGTCAAAAATACTTTTTTTGTTTGTTAAAAAGTACTTTTTCAATAATTTAATGTGTTTGGCGAAGATATAAAAGTACTTTAGAGCGTCAGCCTAAGCAGTTTTTTAATGTAAGAAGCTACAGATTTTAACTTCTTCCAAGAAGCAAAAATAAAATTTTATTATTTCAAGATAAAGATATCCTTACCAAAAATTGTATATTTCTCAAATTGTTCCTTATTAATTTAATTTTTTGCTTTTTATTTTTTGTTTCTACCATTCATTTCTTAATTTTTTTTATTCTTCTCTCATTCTTCTTTGAAATAGTATCTCTATTATAAATAGACCTCTTCTTTTATATTAGGATTTACGGAGTAAATTTTTTATTTATACAAAACAATGTATATTGATAGTTTGAATCATCGTGTAAAAATAAATAACACTATACCCAATATTATTACTTTGAATAAGTGATTATATATGATTAAAAATTTAATATATTATATTTTATAAATTTAAATCTCATTTACAAATTATATTAATTTTAAATTAGATATTTACTGTCTTTTTCGTAATTTGACTCAAAAGTATTTTTTTTTTTAAAATTGGTCAAACACAATTTACTTATCAAATATTACAAATAGTAATTGTAAAATGAATTGGCCAATTCTTCATAAAAAAATTTGAAAAGTATTTTTTGAAATAAACTTTGGTCAATGGGGCTCTAAGAGGAAGTTTCTCATATTAGGAAAACATCTGGGGCCAATCGGTGATCATTTTATTTCCCTTCTTATGTATATACCTTGACCAAGAAAAGTTGAGGTAGTATTGAGCAAGAAATCCACTTGATGACCAAATTGAAGCAACGAGTTTTTAAACACTCAAACAAATGAGTTGAAGTTTTGAGTAGAGATGCCTATTTGTATAAGAAAAAGTCAAATGTCACTATATATGTCAAAATCACTATTTAATCATGGTAGGAGTTATATTTTTAAATACTAAGACCTTCGTACTTTTAATATACTATAGATATAGATAGATAGATATGCATGACCTACTTATCAATGCAGTGTGGTGTCAAACGCTTGAGCGGCGTCTCTTGCTCCCCAAGAAACGTTAATATTACATTAGTCGTCTGCATTTTGAATTATAGTGAACTTAGAATCAAATTCTGGTGATAATGTTACCGAATATTTATTGATTATATTTTTCTTACATGATCCCTCCTACTTAACTCACTAGTCAGGCGAAACGACTAAGAGGAAGTTTCTCATATTTTGTAAGGAAAAATCATTTGGGGCCAATTTTTATTTATTTATTTGTGTGCATACTTTGACCAAGAAAAGTTGAGGTAGTATTGAGGAAGAAATCTACTCCTTTATTTACTTTGTAGTCTCTTTCCTAATTGAGCCAAAATAGACAAGATATTTAATTCCCTCCTTCATTGTTTTATTTTCCTGTGATTTTCTCTAATAATATATCCTCTCTGACCCAATTCCCAATTTATTTTTATTTGGATGGTTAAACTAATTAATTATCTCCGACCAGAAGTTTGAATATGATTACAAGGCAAGCAAGTGTTAAATCGGATAGAAATACAACCATTTTCAAATTCTAGTTGTGAAGTGCTAAATAGATAATGTAGAGTGAAGCTGGGATTACGTTTGTTCTCCTAGACCTAGGTCCTCGTTTGTCCTCTAGTTTTATCATTCTTTGCAATTTTTATCATGGATTGATGTTGTCCTATGATTAAACATCCTCTCTTTTTCATTCTTTGCAACTTAATTGCATAACTAAATTTAAAAACAAACTAAAAGATGGTATTTTAGTTGGACAAGTCAAATTACAAACTATTGAGAAGTAGAGTTTGTTAATTATAACGAGAGGGGTATTTTAAACAGTACACACGCACATATATGAGAGACGCATGACGTGAGTGGTGGTTAAGTTGTTATTAAATATTGTTATGCACTGTAATAGTGCATTATGAAATGAAATCATTATCTGCTTCTTCTTCTATGTTCTCCGTATCTTCTAGATTATATGGCTCAAATTGTTCATGAAAATCTAGGTTCTATGTATTAACGGTTGTGTCATGAGATAAGTGATTAAAAATTAAGAAGATGTATTAATTAGTTGTGATTATTAACATTAAAAAGTGTTTCCCCTGTAACCCACACCCTATTTCTGAAGCTAAATTATGAGAATTTCCATTTTGTTTATTTTCTGTCTTTCTTTCAATTGTATGACATCTGTTTTTTTTATTCGATAATTTCTTTGTATCCCTCGTTTTTTCTATCTCTTATATTTCAATCTGTTCCTGCCTACATTTTGTAAATGGAGGAAATTAATATTCATGATTTTGATGTCAATATATTGGATGCTACTATGATGAGGTTAAGATCATAGGAGAGTTCATTTTAATATTTGGACTATGTGAGTGCTGGTACTATGTGATACTAATATAATTTCAATATCTTTTTGATACAAAGTGCCTTATTTGGATGATGAAAAGTACTTATTCTCAAGTAAATTTTTGATGTGTAACCGTTAGGAAGACTCCTACGGAGACTTGAGTTAAAGAATGACTGAGTGAACCAATGAAAATCATCCACGTAACCCCCTCCCATTTCTTACTTATTGCCGAAGCTATATAAATTACTTCTCCTCTTTCAGTTTCAGTCTCCTATACAAAACCAGTTTTGAACTCACAACTCTCATTCCCTCCGCACGGACTGACTCTCTTCTCTCATCTTCATTAATCTCTCGTCTCCTTCTTTGGTTTGTCTCTTTTTTTTTTCCTCAAGCACTCTCTAAGTTGTTCATCAAAATTATCGCTGATCATGTATTTGTGATTGCATGTGTAACTTCGATATGATTCTTGGTCGTTTTCTCTATCAATAATTTCTTAATCTTGTCTTTTCTTTTCGTCTTTCTGCGTTTCCAATGTGTAATCTGTTTTTGATTCCCTTGTTTTCTCCTTCTTCTTCTTTTTTTATTGTGTGCTTCTAAGAACGTCTCTTTCAGGGGTTCTTCTTTTTACGCAAATCGTTCATAGTTATAAATGATTTTAATAGCCGTGTTTATCTATCATTTTATAATGAAATATATAAATCTTGGAAGTTTATTCTGGTCTCTGATGAGATGCTCCGTTTTGTATCATATTGACTTCTACCGTCTGCACTTTGACTTTAATTTCTTGATGGGTTTCTGTTCTGTTTTATGTAAATATTTTTGACTAAATTTTCCATTCTATTTATGTCAGCCAGAATTGGTGCTTTTCTGCCGCACCAAACCCTTGTGATGACCGTATGAGACCTTTTTTTTTTTTTTTAAATTAATCTTGGGAACATGATGCCAATCTGTAAAAAAGATATCATTTTCAAATCTTTGATATAAAGTCTCTGTTAATAGTTTCTTTGGGAAGAATTTGGTGTAGTACAATATAAGTGGCTGATGCCTTGAAATTTCTGCCAAATTCTAATCTTTTTATTTTTCCTTGATTAGAATTAAAAAAGAAGAAAGATATTGGAATTTTAGCAGAAATTTCAAGGAATCACGATGCATGTATATTTCTGAATTAAACTGCTAATCTTTGACCTTTGGTCCTTATACATGCTGTTGGTTTGAAATTTTCAACAAGGGTTTGTCTGTATTTCCCGTTTCTTCAAATTCTCTCTCTGTTCCCTTTATGTGTTTTATCTCTTCTCCTCCTCGAGCAGAGGCTGCAGGTAGGAGACTTAAATTCATTTAATTTTTCTGAGATATATGATTATTCATTTGTGTCTTGTATTACTTGGATGGAACATGTACATTCTTCCCTATTAGTTTGGAATTTCTTATTCAGTAAAAACTTCTCTAGGGAAATGATAGGTTTGTCTCTTAGTTATTAACCAATTCTAAGCTCCCCTTATCTTATGCTTAACTCTTTCAATACCAGAATTGTGTGCTTTTATCTTGAACATGCCACATGATTTAACAATTAAGTTAGTCAAATTTATGATAATTTGTTAAAGAAAGGCCAAAAGGGCACATTTCCATTAATTATATCATATGTGATTTATTTGGATACAGCACCAACTAAAATCATAACTAATTACTAGTAACTGAAGCGTCATTTGTTATTTAGGATGGATTCACTTCAGTTTCCAGAAATATTTTCACGATTTATACTTGCATTATTGCCATTGTCACTAGCTCACCCATCTTTGATGTGTCAAAGCACATTTTTATTGCAGTGACCAAATATTCTTCTTGCTTGATATATAAGTAACCTATGCCCTTGGGAATGACTATTCTGTTATTGCAGAAAAAATGGAGTTCTCTGAAGCAGGCTATGCCATTGGCTCTAATGAATGGGACAACAATATTCCTGATAACTGGGATGATAATATTCTTGATACCTTTAAGGTATTTTCAGCAACTAAACCTAAGAGAGGTGGAATTCACTTGGTATGCTTTAACCTTTTCTCTTTTTCTTCTTAGCTCAAATTCTTTATGAAATGATTGTTCTTCTGTTCCGTGAACAGAGCACATAGGTAGCCCGACTTATTTGTGAATTGCTCTCTTTTACATATTTCAGGACAAAGTACTCGAACAAGAGTAAAAGTTCTTTGCTTTATTTCTTGCTTGTTAAGGTTTTTTTTCTTCTTAATAATTGTATTGTACATTGCGTACTTCTTTTGGGTTTTAAGACAGAAGTTTTAATGGGCATGTGCTGTTAATTGCGATTCATATTTGGCAATAGTATTGAATAAAATTTTGAAGTGTTCTTCTGATCATTAGTGGTGTTGCTAGTTCTCATACATTCCCATTTTCCTTTCTTTTTGTGATGATGAATGCACTTGACTCGCAATTCATGCAATATTCAAGCTTCAATGATTAGCCAATCTTAGTCCCCAGTTCTCTTGAGAATGGGATTTAGACCTTTCTGCTTCATAGAAATAATCTTTCTGCTTTTGTATCTGCCTGTTTTTTATTTAGTTTAGAGCTTTGGAAAATAATCAGTACTGTTTAGAAATCTCTTGATTTTTAGATCATACTATGGCAGAAAAATCTCTTGATTTTGATTGCTTTACCTCCTTTGATAAGTCTCTCCTCTTGGACTGCAGTTTGAAGATTATGACTTCACTGCCACTTATCAGATGGAAGAGGAGAAATTTCCTGCACACTTCATAAGGAAAGAGGACATGAAGCTCAAAGATGTGGTGAAGGAACATGTGCTCCCTTTCCTTCCTGCTAAATCGCTGATGAAGTTTAGGGCTGTATCCAAAGAGTGGGATAAATGGATTGGTGGTCCCTTATTGACCTACCAACAAAGTTTCTTATGTCAGAGTCTTTCGGGCTACTTCTATCAAGATACGAAGATGGGATGGGATCCTAGATTCATATCTCTGGACCATTCTGCAAGTGGAGTTCCCAACCCAGGCCTTCATTTCTTGCCTGAAAAGGTCAAAGTCCTAAGCTCTTGCAACGGCTTTCTCCTTTGTCAGGGGTGGGAGAAGTATTATGTTTGCAATCCTGCAACCCAAGACTGGAAAATGCTCCCTCTTCCTCAGTATTATCATGGAGCTGAACCAGCAGTTGTTCTTGCATTTGAGCCTTCTCTTCGTAACATTGAGGTGTATTATCATGTTATCTGCGCATTTCCTTTGCTTGGGCAGCCAATTATTGGCTTTGAGATTTATTCTTCAGAATCAAATTCCTGGAAGTGCTCATCTGCATACTGTACTGAGTTAGAAAATCCAAGTCTTGTTGGTGGGGGCTTGTATATGAAGGGGGTTGCTTACTATGAGACGACATCGAATGAAGTAGTGGCATTTTCTGAACAAGATGAGCTCCCTGCAATTATATCTTTACCTACTATGCTTGTTGGGAGACATGGATCATTGACACAGATGGAAGGAGAGCTATGCTACATCACTGCTTATAATGAGTCTGGAAATGTTTTCTTAATAGATATCTACCAAGGCATGGAAATGAGCTTGAAGCGCAGTGTTAGCGTCAATCTTGGACCCGATAGGAGTTACACTCAAGAATACGAGGTACTGCCCTGTGTTAACAGTGATGCTGTGGTGATTCGTGTAGGCAGCTTTATATACGCGTATCACCCCAGGGAGCAGAAAGTTGAACGTACTATGATGAGTTCAGGCGGTATTGGTCATGGCAGAAAGTTCCTGCCCTACATAAACAGCCTTGTTTCCCTACACTGAGCTGAAGAGTCTTAATTCATCACTATGTTCATGGTTTTCCGTTGCAGTAGAATTTACTCATCTTTGAGAATCTATGTTTGAATTCTGACTTGGATGTATAAAAGTAGTATGCACGGTAAATAATGGATTTTGAGAAATTTGTTGGGATATAATGTCTGTTATCTGTTGCCGATGAATTTCGTATTTGCTTCCTTCCTTCAGCTAGTTAGTCAAGATTGGTTTTTCCAGCATGTAAAGAATTAACTTGCAATCATCAATTATGTTTGTTTCAAGGTATACTATACAGTTTGAAGTAATTCTTCTTTTGAAGATATCAGTGGCTTTACTGGTTTAAGTCTTTTGAAATGTGCCAGGCCCAGAAGTAGTAAATGTCCCTTCAAATACGTTATGTTGTTCTTGACACATCCATGAAGTGAATATGAGGGCCGTACCTGAAATCTGACAAAAGGTTTTCGTTATGATTTCTTGGAAATACAGTTACATGCTCTGCCATTCTTAAAAGAGTCTGACTACTGACTGTGCAAGAATTTTGAAATAAAAGTTACATGACTGCTATTCTTGGAAAAACTCTCGTTTTTTGCTTGAAATAAAAGTAAAGAAAAAACACCAGACATAGTATTATTAGAAGGCAAATGTTATGGACTATCAAATTTGAAACGAATATATTTGCAGTCATTCAACAAATTAAATTTTGGATAACCATGTCTAAATCTAATACCAATGAATCATCCAATAACTAAATGGTCTTAGCAAATTCTTGTACCACGACTAAAGATACACATACGGATGGCAATGGGGTGGTGCAGCGCAGTGCGAGTTTAGGTACATGCAGGACGGTGCGGGGTTAAACATATGCGAGTGCACGGCGAATCAAAATGGTTTACTTCATCAAAGAAGAAAACTCAATTTTCTGACTTTCTAAAGATGAAATTAATTCCACGTAATATATTGAAGCTAAAATGTATATATAGTCTGAAAAATGGCCAAAAAGCACAAGATTTTTTTCTATATTTCTTTTTCGTTGTCTTTACAATACTTATAAATAATGTCTAACTATCATTTTTTTTTTGTGTGTGTGAATTAGGGATTCTTGGATCTTAAGATGAAGACATGGTTAAGGAACTTGGTTACTAGTCTTATTGTTATTACTCCAAGCCTTGTTGTTTCAATTATTGGAGGATCATCTGGAGCTGGCAAGCTAATCATTATTGCTTCAGTTAATATTACTGTTTTTTTTTCTTTAGAACCTTTTTACATTTTTGAACGAAAATATAACCTTTTTTGGCCATTTTTCAGATGATACTTTCTTTTTCCATAACAGAAGTCTCTTGTAATCTTTAGAATTATTAAAAGCACAAGTATATAACATAGAAGTGTAAAAAAAATCTAGGCAAAAGATTAAAAAGAAACTTAAAACTAACAAAATGAAGAAAAAAACAACGGAAAAGGGTCGGATATACCCCTCTACTATCATCAATAGTTTAAAAAAGTCCCCCGTTATACTATTAGGACATCGTAATCCCTGTCGTTATACTATTATTTGTATAAGCCCTTACTTTAACGGAAGTGCCACGTGGCACGCGTATAACTATCCGGGCTATTTTATAAGTGCTCCAATGCACCCATAACCCAACCCGACCCTAACCCTCTCTAAAACACGGTAGACCACCCCCTCAGAGTTTTATGCGATACTATTAGGTTTCTTTATGTGGGAAGCCAAATGAGCTTTCATTGGGTATCTTAAAAATGTTATAGTGCTGACACTTCCTTTATCATTGCCATGTAAGTTCAAATGATATCAAACTTGAAGCATATCCCCTACTTCTGGTGTTTGAGAGCTCGAAGGCGTCTGAATGTGTGGAGAAGTTCTGCTTACTATGTTTCTGATGATTTTTTGTGCAATAAATATTGTACTGTAACAGAGACAGTTAATATTGATCAGCAGCCAAAGGTGACCGAGTCACTAGAACTTCCAGATTAGGTTAAAATTATAAAGAAAGAGGAAACAGTGGTTGACTTTGGAGATGATAACTTCTTACTTCCCTCATTCTCAGAATGGGTAAAAAATGAGAAGCTTCGTGCAAGGGAAGTTGATGTGAGAGGTTTGGCAAGCGATATTGCAGACAGCGATGTTGATAAGAACAACAAATTATTGAGGTTTCATTTCAAATCACCCGATGTTGTTGTAGATGCGTTGAATAACTGCACATTTGATGTTTCAGAGTGTTTGGTTGAGCAAATTTTGAAGAGGTTCAGTTGTGAGTGGATACCTTCTTACGGGTTCCTTAAATGGGCAAAAGTGCAAAAGGGTGTCACCTAAAGAATGGTGGTCTACCGTGTTTTATAGAGGGTTAGGGTCAGGTTGGGTTATGGGTGGGTCGGAGCACTTATAAAATAGCCCGGATAGTTATACGCGTGCCACGTGGCACTTCCGTTAAAGTAAGGGCTTATACAAATAATAGTATAACGGCAGGGATTACGATGTCCTAATAGTATAACGGGGGATTTTTTAAACTATTGATGATAGTAGAGGGGTATATCCGACCCTTTTCCGAAAAAACAATTATGCAAGGTGGGGCAGGTTGAAATTTTGCGGGTTAAGAGAAAACTCGCCCCGCACCGCTTGCCATCCCTAGATACACATGTATAGATAGAGAATAAGTGTTAGAACATGCACAACGGAAGCAAGCATACAAACCAGACATCAAATACATGCAAACTAGACAATGCTATAATACTAGATTAGAAGTACTAACCTCTTGAAATCGTTGCACAAATCCTCCACAAAGCAAGAATCCAGGACTGCAGTCTTCTACTATATGCCTAGTAAAACCTTAGACAGGTTTCCTTTTCAGTGGGCAGGAATAATACAACTCTAAAATGTGAGTTATTGGATGAATATTGTCTTCCTTAAGTAGACACGTTTTTAGCCATAATTATGGCTCCAAAAACGTGTAGGATTCTACTTTCACAAGTAGAATCCAACTCTAGCTCTACCAGATGACTTTTCTCCCAAGTCACTTTTTACCAAAGTCAAGTCCAGATTTTTACTAGGTATAGCAGGGGCCACAAAAATAATAAGAGGCTACTAATTATAGTATTAATTCGAACTTAGCATGAATTAATTCTTACTAAAATTAATTACGATTTATTTCACTAAAAACTGTAATTGAACTCCTCAATATAAATTTCGAAAATTCAGTAACACTTATTTTAACCTCCCATTTTAAGATCTCAAATACCAGTTAATTAAATTAAATCACTGAAAATTTAATTTAATCAACTAATTAAATCCTTTATAATTCCGCTTAAATCATTTGATTTGATGGATACAAAATCCATCGGTCGAGTTTTCACATGAAAACTTATAAGCTTATATAAAGGGGTATCATCAAACTCAAAACCGAGTCATGGATTCTATCAACTAATTATTATTTCACAAATGTTATTCGTTATTGTCCAATCTATTAGGTATACACTAACTCTGAATAGAGTCGTACCTTTTGATAAATCAAACAATAAACAAATTACATTGATCATAATAATTATATCAAGATTAGGAGTATAAGTTCATTTAATGAATTAGAGAAAATATTTTATATATATATATATATATATATATATATAGTCAGTACAAAAATATCTTTTCTCTACTTGGTCCATTCAATATACACTAAGTATACTAGCACAAGAAATCGGAGTAAAACCACTCCCATAATCAAGAAAAATTATACTATAATCTTGTGATACAATCATCAAGATATTTTGTCCAATAATATCTTTGATTATGAACATAGTTTATTAATTATGAGAACCGATAATTTAATCTATTATGCATAAGCCAAGACTCCATACACTAAATTGTCTACTACATAACTAAAAGGACACACATGTAACAAATGATCTATTTAAAATAGTACTTTATTGAATTGAATAAATTAAATAAAAAATTATTCCATAAAGAATAAAACAAGATACTATGTCTAAACCGCATGGTTAATAGTATATGCCAAAAATCTCCCACTTAGACTCATAACCATGCGTCTACTACTCTAATACTCATTCCTTCTACATGCTTGTCAAAAATTTTTTGTGTCAAGCTCTTTGTAAACGGGTCTGCCAAATTGCCCTCTGATGCAATCTTCAACACTCTTGCATCACCTCTATGAGTTATGTCCCGAATTAAGTGATATTTACGCTCAATATGCTTACTTTTTTTATGGCTTCTTGGTTCCTTCTAGTTTGCAACTGCACCACTATTGTCATAATAAATTACAATCGGTGCTTGAACTTATGGAACTACATTTAGCTCTTTAAGAAAGTTCCTGAGCCAAACAGCCTCTTTAGCTGCCTCAGAGGCAGCCACATATTCGGCTTCCATGGTGAAATCAGCAACACATGATTGCTTGATGCTCCTCCAACTTATGGCTCCATCTTCTAAGGTAAAAAAAATATCCTGAGGTAGATTTTCTAGAATCTCTATCTGACTGAAAATCTGAATCAGTATAGCCAATGGGTGCAAGATCACCTGGGTGATACACCAACATATAATCCATTGTTCTTTTCAAGTACTTGATTATATGCTTAACGTCAGTCCATTGTTCTCGTCTAGGGTTAGACTGAAATCTACTAACCATGCCAACAGCAAAGCAGATATCAAGTCTAGTACATATCATAACATACATGAGACTCCCTACAGCAGAAGCATAAGGGACCGCCTTCATCTTTTTTATCTCACCAGTCGTTCTTGGGGACTGATCTTTTGATAGAGAGATTCCATGTCTAAAAGGGAGAAAGCCTTTCTTGGAATCTTGCATGCTAAACCTGGTGAGAATAGTAGCAATATAAAGTACTTGGGATAAGCCTAATATCATTCGCTTGCGATCTCGCATAAGCTTGATCCCAATGATATGTGCCACCTGTCCCAAGTCTTTCATATTGAGACTAGGACAACCATTCCTTTACTGAATTCAACATGCTCACATTATTTCCTATGAGCAAAATATCATCTACGTACAAAACCAAAAATGTAACTTTATCTCCATCCCACTTCTTATAGACACAAGACTCATTTCAACATTGATGAAAACCGAAGGTTTTAATCGATGCGTCAAAACAAGTGTTCCATGCTCTAGAAGCTTGTTTCAATCCATAAATAGATTTCTTTAATTTACACAACATGTGCTCATTGCCACATTTTATGAAACCAACTAGTTGTGCCATATAGATGCACTCATCAAGACTTCCATTTAGAAAAGTCGTCTTGACATCTATTTGCCAAATCTGATAATCATAATGAGCAGCAATGGATAAGAGAATCCTAATGTATTTAAGCATGACTACTAGCGAAAAGTTTTCCTCATAATCGATCCTTTCTTTTTGAGTAAACCCTTTTGCAACAAGCCTAGCTTTAAAAATTTGCACTTTTTCATCCACTCTTCTCTTTTTCTTATAGATCCATTTACAACCAATGGGTTTGACTCCAGCATGTGGTTCTATAAGATCCCAGACTTGATTGGAGTACATGAACTCTATTTCAGATTTCATAGCAGCAACTCATTTATCAGCATCTATATCCTATAGTGCTTCGTCATAATTAATAGGTTCTGTGTTGGTCTCTTCAGGGTATCTATCATAAGATTCTCCCAAGAGTGCAAAACGGAGAGGTTTTCTTATAATTCTCCCACTACGACTAGTCACTACAGGTGCAGTATTTTGTTATTGAATTACAACATCATTTTCCGGAACTGAAACGTCAATGTTATCCTCCACACCTTTTGGGCTTGGATATCATTAACTTCTTCTTGGAGTGCAAGCTGCAGAACAATTTCAGGTTGCTCAACAATCTGAGGTTGCTCAACATTACTCTAACTACTTTGGGGTAGTGAAATGTCAGGCAATTGCTCTTGTGCATTCTGCTACCTATTGACATTTCTCACACTATGATAATGCAATGGTATGTCAATACTAGCTTCCGGGATACGTTCCATAGATGTCATTAGTTACTTCATTATTTAATTCCTGTAAAACTAGTTTACTTCTAGGAATATGATTCATTAAATAGTCCTCTTCTAAAAATCTGGCATTTGTCGTAACAATTACCTTCTTTTCATTGGGACAATAAAATAAATCGTCTTTAGTTCCTTTTGAATATCCAATAAAAATGCATACTTCTGTCCTCGCTTTCCCTTTCAGCACATATGCTGGAAACCCCAAACCTGAATGTGCCGTAGACTTGGCTTGCGCACAATCCATAATTCTACTGGAGTTGAAGGTACTTACTTTGAAGGAACCAAATTTCGAATGTAATTTGTTGTTTCTAAAGAATATCCCCAAAAGGAAGAAGGCAAATCCGAATAACTTAATATTGATCTAACCATTTCCATAAGGGTCCTATTTCTTCTTTCTGCCACACCATTTTGTTGTGGTGTTCATGGAGCAGATAATTGAGATGTAATTCCAGAATCTGATAAGCATTTAATGAATTCCGCAGAAAGGTATTCACCACCACGATCAGATCGCAATATTTTGATATATTTATCATGTCGTTTCTCTGTTTCTGTCTTAAATTCCTTGAATTTCTCAAAGCATTCAGACTTACGACGTAACAAATAAATTGTAATGACTCGGTCGGTCGTTCCGAGAGTTATAGCCCTGTTTCTTTCATTTCTGCTTCTTTATGTGTTATTCAGCTATATTTCATGGTATCGAGTTAGTTGGTTCGGGTCCGGAATGGTTTTGGAGTGGAATGAGACACTTAGTCTCTTATTTAGGAGTTTAAGTTGGAAAAGTCAACCAGATGTTGACTTATGAGTAAACGATCTAGAATTTGGATTTTTATGGTTCGGTTAGCTCCGTTAGGTTCTTTTGGACTTAGGAGTGTGTCTGAAACGTAATTTGGAGGTCCGTGGTAGAATTAGGCTTGAATTGGCGAAATTGGAAATTTGGAAATTTTTGGTTGGCAGTGGAAACTTTTGATATCGGTGTCAGAATGGAATTCCGGAAGTTGGAGTAGGTTTGTAGTGTCATTTGTGACGCGTGTGAAAAAATTGATGTTATTGGGATGTGGTTCAGTATGTTTCGGCATCGTTTGCAGAAATTAGAAGTTTAGAAGTTCTTAGGCTTGAATGCGAGGTTCATTTTGTGTTTTAACATTGTTTTAGGTGTTCTGAAGGCTCAACTTAGTTCGTATATTGATATGTGACTTGTTGATATAACTACTTGAGGTCCCGAGGGCCTCGGGTGTGTTTCGTATGGTTAGCGGATTGGTTTTGGTGTTGTGAACTGCTGAAATATCTGTTGGTGTGAATTCTTCTGGTGTTTCTGCACCTGCGGAAGGGGACCGCAGGTGCGAAGGTCGCAGGCACGGTGGATTGTTCACAGATGCAAAAAATGGGAAGTTTAGGGTAGAGCGCAGGTGCGCAAGCTTGGACGCACCTGCGAGCCCGCAGGTGCGAGGCTTGGCCATAGGTCCGGAGTCTGGGCGGTTAAGTGGATTTCGTAGGTGCGGAGCTTGGACCGCAGGTTTGGTCGTGTGGGTGCGATAAAGAGGGACGCAGGTGCGAGAAGCCTAGGCAGAAGGTATATATTGCACACTTCGTGAATTTTTTGTGTATTCTTCACCATTGTTATTCAGATTTTGAAGCTTTTGGAGAGTTTTGAAGAGGGAATCAAGGGGGTTTCATTGAGGTAAATTACTTGGGCCCTAATACTCGTGTTTATGGTAATTTCCCGTTGATTAAGCATGTAATTAGTGAATATTAGGGATGAAATTGAGGGGATTAGGACTTGGGAATTTGAGAGTTTGATTTGGGGATTTGAGGACCAAATGAGGTCGGATTTTGATAAATTTTGTATGATTGGTCTCGTGAGTGAGTGGGCTTTCTAGTTTTGTCGGACTTCGAGACATGGTCCAGGGGGCCGGGTTTGAGTCGATTTCAGGATTTTTGTCTAATTTGATAGTTTTTCATATGGAAATCATTCTATTAGTGTATATTAATGGTAATAGACTAATTTTGAATAGATTCGGAGCATTTGGAGGTCGAGCCGAGAGACAAGAATATCGTGGGTTAGAGTTTTGATCGGTTTGAGGTAACGATTGTAAATCTAGTCCTGAGGGTATGAAATCTCGGATTTCGTATCATTCTACTATTTTGAGGTGACACACATGCTAGGTGACGGGCGTGTGGACATGCACCGTTGGAGATTGTGACTTGGTCCGTCCCATAGCAACTGTAGAGTTGCATATTTTGTTGAAACTATATAATGATTATGTGTTTTAGAAAGAGTTTCTGTAAATTGGGCTGAAAGCATGTTTGGGCCTTGTGCCAGTACTGTTTGGACCCTCAGGGGTCTTTTCTTACTATCCTCTCATTGTTTTCGATCAGAAATCTATACTCAGTCATAATTATACATGTTTACTGCATAACTTAGTTTTATTACTCTATTTTGATGCATATAAACGTTGTTTTGGGATGAGTTTCCTGTTTTTACTGAAATGCTCGAGTGGCTTGTGAGGTTTATGACTGAGTGAGGCCGAGGACCTGATTTTTGTGAGGATATTTATAGGATCGGGTTGCACGCCACAACATGTTTGATATAGGCCGAGGGCCTGAGTGATTTATGCCATGATTTGGCTTGATATAGCGCTTGGGCTGAAGGAGCCCCTCCCGAGTCTGTACACACCCCTAGTGAACGCATGTACCTACTGAGTGGGGGTGCTGAGTGCTGAGTGTTGGGAGGCATGAGTGACAGTGAGGTATGCCCGAGGGGCTGTTATGAGTGATTGTGAGGTATGCCTGAGGGACTGATTACGAGTGACTGTGAGGCTTGCTCGAGGGGTTGTATATGAGTGATGTTTTTCCTGAGGGTTTGTTTATGATTTCATCATTTTCACTCTTCTTTTGCATTGAGCCTCTGTTGAAATTGTTGAAAAATATCTTTAAATGATTTTCATCGGAACTGGTTTACTAAACGAGATGATTTGACTCAAATACTGATTTGAAAGCATGTTGTACTTTACTGAGATTTCATATTGTGGGATTTATGTGTTTTACTGCTCGTCACTACTGCTCAACCTTTATTTATGGTTGTTACTTACTGAGTTGGCATACTCACGTTACTCCATGCACCTTGTGTGTAGATCCAGGTGTTACTGGACGTGCTAGCGATTGTTGATTTCATCTGTTGCGGATCTATCGGAGTTAGCAAGGTAGTTGTCTAGTGATCGCAGCACTGCTTTTCTCCCTCCTATCTTCCTATAGATGTTTTAGTGGAATTCCGGACTGTATTAGTCTTAGCATTGATTAGACAGATATTGTAGATGCTCATGACTAGTTACACCCGATGTCGGGATTTTCTTTCCGTACTTTTCATTTGTTTTGAATTTCTTTATGAAGTTTTACTATGAAATAGCTTGAAATTAGCTTTGAAATGAAATATCGCGGTTGTTTTGGTTAATGAGTCGGCTAGCTTAGTATCACGATAGGCGCCATTATGACATGGTAGTTCGGATCGTGACATAAATGTATCCATATTTTGAGTAATCATCTGTAAAAGTCACAAAATACTCAAAACTACCTCTTGCTTGTATATTCATAAGGCCACACAAATCAGAGTGAATTAATTCTAACTTATTTATGGCTTTATTTCCTTTTGAGGGAAAAAGTTTCTTGGTCATTTTACCTTCTAAATAGGATTCGCATGTTGGGAGTGACTCCACTTTCAATGAACTCAAATGTACATCAGAGACCAATCTTGAAATCCTATTTAGATTTATATAACCTAGATGTAAGTGCCATATTAAGTTTGGCTCAATTCAGAAATACGTTTTCTTTTATGTGGCAGATTAATGTTGTTTAATTCTTTTGGTTGTTGTAGCACATGAGGAGGAGATATATCAAGAATGAAAAGGTCATGTACTCTAGCATCAGTGTAGATAAAAAGTTTATTAAACTTAATAACAGCAGAGTTATTAGCAAAATAAACATTATAACCAGCATCCATTATTTTCTAAACTGAAATCAAATTCCTTCTAATAGAAGGTGTATAGAGAACATATTTCAAAACTAAAACTCTATCACTACTAAACGAAACTCTAATATCTCCTAATGCTAAAGCTGGTGCTGGCTCGCCATTGGCTTGAAAAATGCAAATTTCATTCTCACTTAGCCGTCGCATTTTCTAAAACCCCTGAAAAGTAGTGCAAATATGATTAGTGGCTCCTGAATCTACACACCAAAACATGGTAGAGACATCTGCTAAACAAGTTTCAACGACATTTAAATTTGAATTACCTTTCTTATTCAAATTTGACAGATAGGCAGGGCATTGCCTTTTGTGATCCCCAGGTTGCTTGCAATGATAGCACTTTCCTTTGGGTTTTTTCACACCAGCCGCACCTCTGGGTGCCAAGACCGTTTGAGCCTTCTTATTTTTCTTACCGCCTTTCGACTTAGAAACTGAAGCTTTCTCAATATTGAGTGCCACAACTGGAGCTTGTTGTTTGATAATTTGATTCTGGCGTTTGCAGCTCATTCAACAATTTCGCCAATGACAAATCCATTTTGTTCATGTTATAGTTCAAGCGAAATTGTTGAAAACTGATAGGCAGAGTCTGTATGACCATCTCAACTTGAGGTTCCTTATCAATCACAGTTCCAAGGACCTCCAGTTCATTCAGAAGACTTATCATCTCCAGAACATGATCCTTGATCGATGATCTTTTAGCCATCTTGGTGTTCAAAAGGTCTTTCATGGCAGTCTGATTAGCCGCACGATTTTTCTCACCGAACATCTCTTTGAGACTTTCGAGCATGTCATAAGCAGACCCCATAGACTGATGTTGATGTTGCAAAACATTCGCCATAGAGGCAAGAATGTAACATCGCGCCATCTCATCAGCCTTGACCCATTTGTCATAGGCCTTAAACTGATCATCAGTAGTATTTTCAGATTTTTCTGGGCACTCATCAGTGATTAAAAATTTGTAACCTTTAGCAGTTAGGACAATGCCAAGGTTTCTTTTCCAGTCAACATAATTCGGTCCTTCTAACTTGTTTTGGTTAAAAATTGAGGTAAGTGGGTTGAATGAAGACATGGTTAATCTGAGATATATTCACATTAAATAGATCATTAGTTATGTATTTAGAATAATTAAATTCAAAAACAACACATAACACATATAACCATGCTCATTGAATAGTTAGATTCGTTAGGGAAACTTAACTATTCATGCAAAATATATGAGTTATGTAAGATATTTACCCCATAATTAAAACAGGACCAACTCAGATGGAGAGTAAACTGTTAATTTAAGATACGTAAATATCACTTTTATAAACTCTAGTTTCATTGAATCAACATGTAACTCAGTTGGAGAGTTAATACAAGTAATCAAATAACTTGAGGCAAAACTACAGTAACCATCTATAATGAACTTATCCGATGTGGAAGAAGACCTGTGTCAATATATATATTCATTATATTACTATAAACATGATTGAAAACCATGAGAATTGAACCCTACCATTACTGATTTCTTTTATAAAACAAATTTCCAGAAAATAGAAAAATGACCAAAACCCCATCTAAACGACCCTGAATGCCCAAATAACGACGTACATCATGAGAAAAGCTCATGGGTATTTCTCACTGGGCCGTTTCCGATGAACCTACCAAATTTAGGTCAATCGGAATTCGACAAAATTTCAGAATTCCAAATTCATGACCTATTCGTAGAATTCTATTTTTGGTGTTTTTAAGGGTTTTAATTATTTTGACTGATTCAAATCATATAATATACTGATTTATATTAAAATATGATTTTAGAACTCAAAATAATATTTTTATTATTATTTAATAAAAACGTGTTCAAACAAAATTGTGGAATGCTTTTCACCGTTCCAAACGCTATTGTTCATAATTCGTATATTAATCCATAATTTCAGAACTAATAGCATTCAAAACAGACACGTTTTTATTAATATATGTCACTCCAGAACCACCATGGTCGTGATGGCGCCTATCGAGATACTAGGCCAGCCAATTAGATTTTCAAACATAAAGAACTCTTGTTTTATATCACTTCTGAACCGATAGTTTGTAACAGTTTCAATTAAACATTTTAAAACAAAAGATACTAAGCCAAATGTTTAAACACTGCCCAAAATCTCCGAGAAATCCCTGGACATGCAAGCAGCTCACTCCACTCTAGCACTTGAATCTGCGTACAAGGTGCAAGGAGTAATGTGAGTGCGCCAACTCAGTAGTAATGAAAGTAAATAATGTCTGAGAACTACGAAACGCACAAAAATAAGTCATCGATTCACAGTAAATACAGTTCTTCTTTCAAAATCACAAATATGATAATTTGAAACACTTGAAAGTAGATTTCAATAAAATTCCTTTGAAAATGTACCTTTCCACAATTTCCATAGAAATCAAAATAATTCAGTATAAGAATGATAGAGTTCATAAATAGCCTCTTAGGCAAAAATATGTATCATAAACCGCCCCTCGGGCATATCATCACTCAGAATCAGTCACTCAACATGCCTCACAATCACTTGGTATCAGCCCCTCGGGCAACCTCACGGTCACTCATGCCTCCCACTCGGCACTTACACTCAGTAGGGACATGCGCTCACTGTGGGTGTACAGACTCCGGAGGGGCTCCTACAGCCCAAGCACTATAACATGTCATGTCATGGCATAATCACTCAGGCTCTCGACCTCTCACATATCATGAACAATGTAACCTGCTGCGGCGTGCATCCTGATCCCATAATATCCTCACAACATAGGCCCTCGGCCTCACTCAGTCAGAAACCTCTCAAAGAGCCGCTCGGGCTATCAGTAAAATGGGGTACTCGACCCAAAATATCATTTTATATCACAAAATAGCGTAAATAAGACTGAGTTTCGAAATCAGTTAAACATAGTATGACTGAGTGTAAATCATAAGTCAACATAGTGAGGAATAACAGTAAAAATCCCCCAAGTGATCCAAACACTTGGCATGAGGCCCAAAATATGGCATTCAGTCCAAAACATAGTAATAATCTTTAAAACATGAAATATCAAATAATTTAGAATCAAATACGCAACTTAATAGTTGCCACGAGATGGACCAGGTCACAATCCCCCAACAGTGCATGTCACACACTCGTCACCTAGTATGTGCACCACTCCAAAATAGTGATACAATGCGATTGATATTTTAGACTTCAATACCACACAAGAAGATAGGTTACTTTGTGTGGTACCCAATTTTCGAGTGTTGTCTCAGTAGAAGAACCTGGTTCTTCTTGGTGTTCCAACTACTACTGTTGCGGAATAATAAGAAGCAGTAAAGTAAAAACACAGAGATTTTTACGTGGAAAACACCTGGCTCAAAAGGGAAAAAAAATCACGACCTACTCCTCAGTAGGATTTGCTCAACTCTTCACTAAAAAATCTGAGCCAAACGGACTTACAAAATAAACTCTTTTGTAATCCTAAGGATTAACTCTAATCCCTTTGTAGTAACTAGCCCCTAGCTAATTTCTACACACCTCAAGTTACCTCTAACTTGATCAATACGTACCAATTACAATTGCTTCTATGAAAGCTGAAAGATACAATAGTAAAAACTCCTACTACAATCAACTAGACTCAATAATCAATCAGATGCAACTGGTTCTTCTAGTTGAAATGTAGCCTTTGCATCGCACAATGATTCTGCTAGCAAAAATAACTCTGGGAATTTTTCTTTCATACTTTGATTCACTTCAGCTTTGTGCGTGTTGAATTCCAGCAGAAATACATCAAGTATTTTTAGAGTCAGTCGTTGAGCTTGTCTTCCAATTCTAGTTCAACTCTACCTGGGTGAACCAATTCGAACCAAACTCAACTTCCTTTCTTTTGTTACTTTCCTTGCTGAATTCGACTTCAATCTTCTCATCAGTTTGCAACCTTTTCGCATTAGGAGACAATCTCTTGGTTCATTGATATTTCATATTCAAAATATCTCCTAAGCATATACGGTTCATGTGCCAGCTAGTTAGTTCAAGATGTGTGCTCTGATGGACCTGGTTCAACTGGTCAGCCTTTTGTCAATCTTCAAAACTATGCAGTGACATGGGTCAACAAATTCCCTCTTTTTGATGATGACAAACTCTGTGCTTAATCCTGTATACAGTTCAAAGAATTTTGTATGGTTTTAAGCATTAATCATAGAGAATCCAGGTCCATTAGGTTATAAATATCACTTTAAAAATATTTTTGAAAAGTTCAGCAAGTTCAGCACATATCTATCTTCCTCTTTTTGGCATCATCGAAAAGTTTGCAAAATGAGATACTTACCAGTTTTATTAATTATTACTCATGGTCATTGAGGCAACTGCAGGTGCAAAGCACGATTAATCAACACAAGAAACCAATAAATGTTAGCCAACTCAGAAATTGAGACAAGTCAATAACTAAAAGCAAAATTCATTGATAAGTAACGATAATCAACCACCACACAGAAAAACAAAAACAACCAACCATGAGCAACAAAAAAAATAAAAAGAACTGAAACTGATAACTGGTCTTAAGATAGGTTATGGAGCTCTGAGAAGCCTAAGGATGGGAAGGTGCAGTGGAGGTTGTGGACTTGGATTGTAGGAGAGACAGCATCTGTTGAAGAACACCCTCGTTCTTTTCTTTCTCCGTTGCTAATTCAGCTCTAAGATCATCTCGCTCTTCTTCAACCTCAATCACACAAGACTTCAAGCGAAGGATCTCAATATCCTTAATCTCATTTTCTTGCACCAAAGTTCTAACTTTGCTGTTGACTGGTTGCTTCCTAGATGAACCAGGTTCATCCACAGGAACATTGACATTGTAGTCACATGTAAGCAAAGTTTCCTTCCCAAAATAACCTTTGGACGTAGCCATCTCAGCCTTCTTTATTGGAACCCCAAACTGTGCAAGCACTGCTTTCAGAATGAAGCCATAAGGAATTGCGTGTGCCTTGGTTCTGTTCACCACTCTGTCAAGGAGTTGGATGATAAAAGCTAGCCAATTAATTTGCTTTCCCCTGTACAAGCATTCCATCAATATAAGATCCATATAATTTGCCATGTGCCTTCTTTATTGTCTAGGCAGTAGGAACTTGATGACGAACTCAAAGAGTAGCTTGTGCTCGGGCTTTATCTCACTCTTGTAAACCGGCCTGGGTTCAATCTCCTTCTCACTATCACTAAAGAACCTGGTGATGTTGATTGCTGAGGCCATCCCATCTAGACAAGGCCATCTCTGCCTTGTATAGTCCTCATAGCCCTCAGCTGGTATGTTAAGAATAACACCCAGTTCTTTGACATCAAAGGAAACCTCAATTCCTTTGACCATAGATGTGACCCTGCCTTCCTTGGCACTTGCATTCCCCATAAACTCTATCAACTCAGCTCTTGCCAGCATTTCTTCCATGCGAAGGACCAGGTCCTTCCAGCCTTGTACCTTCAGAGTTTCCATTAGATAGTGCATTCCAGGCTCCTCTACATCCATCACCAACTTACCCTTTAAAATTGTTTTTTTTTCAAACATGGTAACTCTGTCAGTCAGCACTCAAATTTCCTTCTCCTCTTCTCCACTCCAGTCTGCATCATCATCATAAACAAATTTCACTCTCTTTGGCTTGGCCCTGGTCTTCTTAACAAATCTTGTTGGTGCGACAGACATCCTAGCTGACTTCTTTGAAGAAGCCTTAGCCTTTGTGGGTTTTGGTGTCTCAGCCACACCTGGAGAAGGTTGCTCCTCCTATTGGACCAGGTCCAACCCAGTCTCTTCAATCTCAATAGCCTCAACAGGCTCTCCAACTTTTGTTTTTCCTTTTGTTTCCCTCTTCTTCTTGCTCTCCTTTAGAGCCTTTTCTAATTTCTCTTCATATTCTCTCACAGTGCTATGAGTAGCTCTAACTTTTGGAGTAGAAACATCAGCAACTTCAGAAATTTTCCTTTTCTTTGAAGGAACTGGGTGAGTTGCCTTCTTGGATTACTGACTCCTTCTTCTCTTGGGGTTATAAGACTCCCCCAGTTTTCTCAACCTTTCAGCCAATGTTTCTTCCCCGATGAACCAGGTTCATCTGTAGCTTTCTTCAGACTTGCAAGACCTGTTGCAGCTTCCTCTACCATGCTTCCCCCTAAATCAGTGACTTCTTCTCCCATAGTTTCAGGAATGGGGCCATAGATAACCAGCGTGGCACCATCCTCCATAGATCCCCTCACATCTTCTTCTCCCCCTCTCTCAAGAATTCTTTATTTTCTCCCACCCTTCTTTCTTCCAGGTATTTCGACATCAACAACAGACCCTACCAACACGAATCTTTTATCAGCAGAAGTAAATTCACAATCGATTTCAAGATTACCTTTTTCAGAACTGGTTGAACCAGGTGCTTCTTCCTTATTAGCTGATGTGAAGGACTCATTGGATGAATCTGACTTAGTACCTTTGTCTACTTTAATAAGGTCCTCTAATAATTTTTCTCTAGCCCTAGAAGCAACATATTTTCGGGCAAGAAATTTAAAACGACGATTCTCGAGGGCAGGAGTAGGGTTTGGAGTGGGTTCAAGAACGGGTGTATTTTAAGGGGATGATGGAATTTTTGGTGATTCGGAGCTGTAAAAAGATGGAGAATTGGAGACAGATTCAGCATTTCCTCCATCGTAATCACGATTAGGTGAGGAATTAGACGAAGACGCTGGTGGAGGTGAAGACATTTTTATGCTTTGTTAAGAGGAAAGGACGAGTTGCAAGTTTTGG
>MDKI01138344.1:0-29646 GCA_005239505.1 Nicotiana paniculata
ATTGCTGATATATTCACTAAAGCACTTAGTAGGGAGCATTTTGAGAGAAACGGGCTGGAATTATGGATGATTAAGATTACCTGATTGAGAAAAAAAATTTAACTTTTCTTTGGCTAGAAAATTTTAATTAGGTACTTAATCAGATTAATAATTGCTCAGCATCATGTATTTATTGCCATACTCTTGTGCCATGTATTAATATGATTCCCTAGATACTAATAATGTTTATCTATCTTTGTAAATTGAGGCAATTTAAAGATTTCAAACAGATGAACCTGGTTCATCTATGATGATTCATCTGACTTATGAGATACGTACTCTTCTCCATATAGTAATTCAATTGCAGTCACACAGGAGCAGGATTCTATCTATATTTGGTTCATTACTAATTCTCTGTACTAATCCATAAATGAACATGTTCCAAAGAGTCACATCAACACTCAATTAGTCTAGAAATAGGAGACTCTCAACCGTCAAATCAATGACACTCCTACAGCTATTAGACTTCCACTTGAATTAATTTTTTATATGTTGTATAATTAATGGACATATGTTATAAAAGGCAATCATTACTCCTCTATTCATAAAGCTTCCTTCAACCAAGGTTAACTCATAGTACACTACCCAAAACCTGCAAAACTCGTCCTTTCCTCTCAACAAAAAAAAATGTCTTCACCTCCACCAGCTTCCTCATCTAATTCCTCACCTAATCGTGATTATTACGATAGAGGAAATTCTGAATCTGTCTCCAATTCTCCATCTGTTTACAGCTCCGAATCACCAGAAATTCCATCATCCCCTGAAAATACACATGTTCTTGAACTCACTCCAAACCCTAATCCTGCCCCCAAGAATCGTCGTGTTAAAGTTCTTGCCCGAAAATCTGTTGCTTCTGGGGCTAGGGAAAAAATTCTTGGAGGATCTTATTAAAGCAGACAAAAGTACTAAGTCAGATTCATCCAGTGAATCATTTAAATCAGCTAATGAGGAAGAAGCACCTGGTTCAACCAGTTCTGAAAAAGGTAATCTTGAAGTCGACTTTGAATTTACTTCTACTGATAAAAGATTCGTGTTGGTAGGTCTGTTATTGATGTCGAAATATCTGGAAGGAAGAAGGATGGGAGAAAAGAAAGAATTCTTGAGAGATAGGGAGAAAAAGATGTGAGGGGATCTAGGGAGGATGGTACCACGTTGGCTATTTGTGGTCCCATTCCTGAAACTATGGGAGAAGAAGTCATTGATTTAGGGGGAAGCATAGTAGAGGAAGCTGCAGCAGGTATTGCAAGTCTGAAGAAAGCTATAAATGAACTTGGTTCATCGGGGGAAGAAACATTAGCGGAAAGGTTGAGAAAATTGGGGGAGTCTTATAACCCCAAGAGAAGAAGGAGTCAGAAACCCAAGAAGGCAACTCACCCAGTTCCTTCAAAGAAAAGGAAAATTTTGAAAGTTGCTGGTGTTTCTGCTCCAAAAGTTAGAGCTACTCGTAGCACTGTGAGAGAAGAAGAAGAAAAATTAGAAAAGGCTCTGAAGGAGAGCAAGAAGAAGAGAGCAGCAAAAGGAAAAGCAAAAGTTGGAGAGCCTGTTGAGGCTATTGAAATTGAAGAAACTGGGTTGGACCTGGTCCAACAGGAGGAGCAACCTGCTCCAGGTGTGGCTGAGACACCAAAACCACAAAGGCTAAGGCTTCTTCAAAAATGTCAGCTAGGATGTCTGCCGCACCAACAAAATCTGTTAAGTAGACCAGGACCAAGCCAAAGAAAGTGAAAGTTGTTTATGATGATGATGCAGACTGGAGTGGAGAAAAGGAGAAGGAAATTAGAGTGGTGACTGACAGGGTTACCATGTTTGGAAAAAGAACAATGCTAAAGGGCAAGCTGGTAAAGGATTTAGAGGAGCCTGGTATGCAGTATCTTATGGAAACTCTGGAGGTACAAGGCTGGAAGGACCTGGTCCTTCACATGGAAGGCAGGCTGGAAAGAGTAGAGTTGGTAGAGTTTATGGGGAATACAAGTGTCAAGGAAGGCAGGGTCACGTCTATGGCCAAAGGAATTGAGGTTTCCTTTGATGTCAAAGAACTGGGTGTTATTCTTAACATACCAGTTGAGGGCTATGAGGACTATACAAGGCAGAGATGGCCTTGTCTAGATGGGATGGCCTCAGCAATCGACATCACCAGTTCTTTAGTGATAGTGAGAAGGAGATTGAACCCAGGCCGGTTTACAAGAGTGAGATGAAGCCTGAGCACAAGCTACTCTTTGAGTTCGTCATTAAGTTCCTACTGCCTAGACAAGAAAGAAGGCATATGGAAAATTATATGGATCTTACATTGATGGAATGCTTGTATAGGGGAAAGCAAATTAATTGGCCAGCTTTTATCATCCAACTCCTTGATAGAGTGGTGAATGGAACCAAGGCACACGCAATTCCTTATGGCTTCATGCTGACAGCAGTGCTTGCACATTTTGGGGTTCCAGTAAAGAAGGATGAGATGGCTACGACCAAAGATTATTTTTGGGAAGGAAACTTTGCTTAGATGTGACTATAATGTCAATGTTCCTGTGGATGAACCTGGTTCATCTAAGAAGCAACCAGTCAAGTTCCTGTGGATACCTAATTGTCTGTTGTTGACCCATGTCACTGCATAATTTTGAAGATTGACAAAAGGCTGACTAGTTGAACCAAGTCCATCAGAGCACACATCGTGAACTGACGAGCTGGCATATGAACCGTATATGCTTAGGAGATGTTTTGAATATGAAATATCAATGTACCAAGAGATTGTCTCATAATGCGAAAAAGTTGCAAACTGATCTGATTAATTGAAGTCGAATTCAGCAGGGAAAGTAACAAAAGAAAGGAAGTTGAGTTTGGTTCGAATTGGTTCACCCAGGTAGAGTTGAACTGGAATTGGAAGACAAGTTCAACGACTGACTCTATAAATACTTGTTGTATTTATGCTGAAATTAAACACGCACAAAGCTGAAGTGAATCAAAGTCTGAAAGCAAAACTCCCAGAGTTAATTTTTGCTAGCAGAATCATTGTGCGATACAAAGGCTACAATTCAACTAGAAGAACCAGTTCCATCTGATTATTTATTGAGTCTAGTTGATTGTAGTAGGAGTTTTTAATATTGTATATTTCAGCTTTCATAGAAGCAATTGTAATAGGTACGTATTGATCAAGTTAGAGTTAACTTGAAGTGTATAGAAAATAGCTAGGGGCTAGTTACTACAAAGGGTTAGAGTTAATCCTTAGGATTACAAAAGAGTTTATTTTGTAAGTCCGTTTAGCTCAGAGTTTTTAGTGAAGAGTTGAGCAAATCATACTAAGGAGTAGGTCGTGGTTTTTTCACCTTTCGAGCCAGGTGTTTTCCACATAAAAATCTTTGTGTTTTTACTTTACTGCTTTTTATTATTCCGCAACAGTAGTAGTTGAAACACGAAGAAGAACCAGGTTCTTCTACTGAGACAGCACTCTAAAATTGTGTACCATACAAAGTAACCTATCTTCCTGTGTGGTATTGAAGTCTAAAACATCACCAAGTATTCTGTCTTGGTCCTGCTCAACTTGAAACCTTTAGATTCCAGGTTCTGCCTCCATACCTCTAATTGCGCATTCACACAGTTTCGTGTCTTAATCAATAAAATATCATCTGCAAATAGCATGAACCACGGCACCTCCCCTTGGATGTGGTGCGCAAGTACGTCCATCACCATAGCAAACAAAAAAAGTCTGAGTGACGACCCCTGATGCAACCCAATCATAACCAGAAAATGGTCTGAGTCCCCACCCATCGTTCTCACTTGTGTCTTTACTTCATTATACATGTCCTTCAACACAACGTAGGCAACAGGTACACCTCTAGCCTCCAAGCATCTCCATAAAACCTCACTCGAAACTTTATCGTACGTCTTTTCTAAGTCTATGAACACCATATGCAAGTCCTTCTTTCTTTCCCTATACTACTCCATTAATCTCCTAACAAGGTGCATGGCTTCTGTAGTCGAACGCCCCGGTACAAACCCAAACCTGATACTCTTCCCTCTTTTTGTAAAATGCAGGAAAGTTTCCTCACATGTTATGTAAGAAGAATCAATTAAATGCTAATTTTAACAGTAAATAAAAACTAACCTGCAAATGCGAAGCACTACCTACCCAGGCCTTCGCGAACACGTCCCTGACACGCGAACGCATAGGCCAAGACACATGGGGGGTCCCCAACCCCCCACTCTTCTTCGCGAACGCGTGCACTTGAACGCGAACGCGTTGACCATCACACTCAGACCTCCGCCTTTGCATCCTTCTCTTCGCTAACGTGGAGAACAAAAACTCAGCTCCCCCTAACAACTCTTCACGAACGTGGCCTCCCACCCGCGAACGCGAAGAACAAAAGTCTCTGCAACAGAAACCAGAAAATCTTCCAAGTTCCAAACTCCAAAATCGATCCGTTAATCATCGCAAACACACCCGAGGCCTTCGGGACCTCAACCAAACATACCAACATATCACATAACATCATTCAAACTTAGTCGAGCCTTTGGAACACAAAAAACAACACGAAAACACCAAATTTACATCAAATTCAAGCCTAAGAACTTTGAAACTTCTAAAATTCGCCAATTACGTCGAAACCAACCAAAACACCTCCGATTGACCTGAAAGCACCATATTAAAAAATGCGAGAACTTCCAACAAAAGATGTCAACTATTACAGTAACAAATTAGAAAATGTTAA
The DNA here is from genome assembly GCA_005239505.1 of Nicotiana paniculata. Lineage (NCBI taxonomy): Eukaryota > Viridiplantae > Streptophyta > Magnoliopsida > Solanales > Solanaceae > Nicotiana > Nicotiana paniculata. Next base: position 4,737 of record MDKI01138344.1, read on the forward strand.
AACCATCATTAAATTCCGAGTCCATTTCTTGGAAGATCACTGAAAGAAATTGTTTATGAAAGTCAATTTACTTTGTTTCGTAACTGGAATGTCATTATATTTTGCCAATTAATAACTCAAAAGTCACTCTACACTTTTAAGACATATTAAATATTATTTTTCATATTTCTTTTTCAACTCAACCGTTAAAAGATTAAAAACACTCATTTAACCATGACCCAACCTGCTAAAGGAAAAATCAAAAATTGCTTTGACTCGATTAATTCATAACAAATTGAATTAAGCAATTGTAACTCATCAAGTGACAAGATAAATGTGGATCACTTTTTAAGTAAATAAATAATTACGTATAGATAATTAGAAATTACTGAGTAAATAATGAATTGAGTTCTTGTCAGTGTTGGAGTAGAAGGAGTTTATCCCCCTCTATTATGCAGCGCACCAATTTCTCTTCAAATTCAACCCAGTTTGAAATCAATTAATAAAAAGTTTCTCATAACATGATGGCTGGGAAATAGAATAGAAGACAGAGCAACTAAGTAATAAAGAGAAGTAAGAATGAGCTGCAGTTTCCATTCATATGGTCTTAGATGAGACTAAAATCCATGAAATAAACAAATGTAAATAAATTTACATGGAGAAAGAGAAGAATAAACCTGAGAGGAAATTCATGAATCATAGGAAAAACTCAGGAATGGAACATTCAGGAATCTCTTTTTTTTTTTTTTTTTTTGGTGATGGAAGATGGAGGAAGGTAGGGGAGGCTTTTAACACGCGTTCTTCACTTAAGCAATAGGTTAACTTGAAATAGCAATTACACCCTTGCTCGACTATCTTCCTTTTTCTATATAATAGAAATAAAAATAAAGAAAGGAGGAAAAGTGTACGGAATGAATGATGGAACAAGGGAATAGTGTAGAGAGTGGGGTGATGGGACAAGGAAATAGTGTAGTGAGTAGGGTGATGAGACAAAGAAATAGTATAGAGAAGGTAGGAAGTAATTTTATTAAATTTGGTATGTGCTTAAAATAAATTCTTCTCGCCTCTATGTAGTAGACTGTGTTAAAAATATTACATATTCTCTAATAACGCCTACTAATAAAAATAAAATAAAAGTTAAAACATCAAGATTAAACCTAGAAAATATTAAATACAAAAAAGGTAAAAAAAAACTCGAGTGTGATAATAAATTAGGTGCTCACATTTTCGAAATGTATATTATATTACACAATACACATATTAATAATTATAATATAAATATAAAAAATTTAAAATTTACTTTCCTTTATTCTCAAGTTAACCAGTTAATTCTAAGCAAGTAACAAGACATTACTATTGATCAAATTTATTCCTTTATGTACAGTTTTCTTTCTCTAGGTTGATATTTACTGTTGTTGGACAAAAATTTTATCAACAAACATTTTTAATTTTGTACTTTGAGTACTTTAATTAAGAATATTACAGTCTATGACTCTATGCACTAGTTAATGTTCAAACCGAATAATTTGAAGTTACCGAACCGAATAAACAGAAATCAAAAGGAGAAAAATTGAACTCTACTGAATTTAATTAGGTACGGTATTAGTATAGCATTTTAAAAAACCGAATACCAAAAATACCGAACCGAGATGTCTAAATACTGTACCGTACCGATCGATGTGTATTTACACCTAACTAAACAGTTAACATTAAGGGTGTGTTTGGTATGAAAGAAAATATTTTTCAATTTTTCCATGTTTGGTTGCCTCAAATATTTTAGAAAATAGTTTCCTCGTGAACTCATTTTCCTGCAATTAAAGAAAAATGTAATCCCTATCAAAAGAAGGGAAAATATTTTCCAAAACTCTTTTTCAACCTTCTTCATCCTATTCTCATCCCTACCAACACACCCCCACCCACTCACACTCCACCCCAATCTCCCACCCCACCCAAACCCCCCACCCCCACCCCATTTCTACCCTAAATAGCAATATTATTAAGAATACTTTATTTTCATGTTGTAGATGCTAGATAGAGTACTTTCTTTTTCATTTTAACAAAATGAGTATTTTCTTTTCATGATGTAAAAAATATATTTTTTTTCATTTTAAAAAAAAAAGTACTTTCTTTATGTGTGAAAATATTTTTCGGAAAAAATTTTCACCCACCAACCAAGCAAGAAAAAATAAGTGATATAACCACTCATTTTTCAATAAAACATTCTCAACCGAAAACATTTTCCTTCATGCTAAAGACACCCTAAAAATCAACAAATTTAAGTAAATATAGCGGATAAATTTGCCAAAAAAAACCTTCTTTACATTAAAAATACATGAGTAACCGGCATTCTCCATACTTCTAATCACTAAAAAGTTTTAGCTGTTATTAATCGCATCAAGAATAATACATTGATATTTACTTTCTATTAATCCTTCACTTTCACTTTTCACCCCAACTTAATTTCTTTTCTACCAAAAGAAAAATATATTTGTCCTTCACTTTCGCTTTTCACCCAATCACACATAGAAGGTCAGCAAAGTGTGACCGTAGGTGAAAACATCGAAAACTAGGATTCATATCATAGCAAAGACAAAAAGTGAATCTGCCTAGGTTTTGATGGACAAAGTGATCCGATATTTCTGTTGGTCAGGGCTAGATAGGCTCAAGAATGATCGTTGAACATTCTTTGCCGGAAACTCATATTGCATATATGAGTCTAATATTACTTCTTATACATATATATTAAATCTTGAACATCTTTAGCAAAATTCCTAGTTCGCCACTGATGTTGGTGGGCGAAATTTCTGGCTTCGCCAGTAATGCGGGTACGATGTAGCAAATACCTGATAGACCAGCGAAGGCACGTCATACGTGTTAGCTGGGCCAGATACCAACCTCATAATAATAAATAAATAAATATAAAGCATAGAAGTGTGTCAACTGCAGACATAAAAATTGTACTGCAATGAAACAATTATAGTCTAGAAAAATTTCCCTCTTTCAAAACATAAAAGAATTATAGTCTAGAAAACTTTTTCCTCCTTCAAAATATAAGACAGTGGAGCAACCAGTGACAAGCACTGGCTGTCAATTACACTGTCATCTAGCAAATGGATCCCATCCTAGAGAAAGTAGAAACTACTTAAAATAGTCTACATTCCCTTGCTAAGCAATTGAGCCATTTCAAAAATGTTTTTGGGCAGACTTTGAGGGACTAAAATCGCTGCAAAGGGTTGATGGTACCACCACAAGCTCCACGCGACCCGTCCACTCTTTCCCTGGCTTCAAAGTTACGGGTTTTTCTATTGCTGCCCCATCAACACAAAGCATCTTCTTGTACTCTGCGTCGCCAAGATCCACCATTGCTCTGGATTTCTTTTCCCAGGGATTCCATAGCACTGAAGAAGGCAAGACGCAACAAGTACATAAGGTTTAGTCATACGCTGGGTATATATTATACTGTGCAAATAGGGTAAAAGCAAAAAATTTTAATATATGTATAAATTGTTAAATCCTTTTGATATAAAGGGAACTCCTAGTGTAGCGGCAAACGTGGCTCAAAAACTGGTTAAGGTTGAAAGTTCGGATTCTAAGTGTGGCATGGTAGCATTTTCCGAATCCCCTTGATAGAATTCCCGGTCCGACACTGGACTTGTAAGTGGTGTACAATCAGGCTTCCATGAAGCCAACTTCTAGGATTATGATACTAGCGTTAAAAGTTTCTCTAGCACTAAAAAAATAAATGGTGAAAGACAGACGTTAAGACACATTTATACTTTATTACTTGATAAATATCATTCCAGATAAAACAAATATTTCCAGGTTTATCAAGACAAGAATCAGGAGACATAGATGCTAAAGTCAAATTCACAAAAGTTTCTCTTCATCTAGCCCCCGAGGTAGCAATTTAGCCTTGCAAAGGGCAGACAGGGTGTCAATTTGATACTCCCAAAGGTGGATTGTTTTCCCCCTTCCTATCGAAAATACTTTAAAGAATGATGTTGAACTGAAGCAACTTACCAATATCTGGCAGCCCTTCCTTTCTTATCAGATATGTTCGCTTCCTTTCATGATCAAGAACAGCAATGCAATTTGGAGAACTATGGTAGACGCGGTCAATCTGAAAGAAAAAGGAAAAATACTAAGCCCAAACTCCTTATAGTTGAACAAAGGCATTAACACGTCCAATTTACTAAAGTAAAACTAAAGGCTCCAGATCTGAAAGATATGGCAAGCAGCTGAGTGCATAAAGTTCAGCAAATTCCAAATACAATTCAGAGAAAACCACATCTATTACTGAGCACCAAGTTTAAGAAAGAAAGAAAGATTTTGAAACTTCTTGTCAAAATTTATGTGGCTATAAATTATCTCATTAAGAGTAAAAGGGGAAGTTTAGCGTTAAATTGACTAAATATATAAATGTGTCATTCTTTTTGGACGGACTAAAAAGGAAAGAAGGTCACATAAATTGAGACAGGGAATATTATGTTAAATGTTATTGCTCCAGTAAATTGAAAACTCAAGAGGTGCCACTAACACAATATGGGGAGAGACCATTAAGATAATGCTTTAGACAATTTCACTTTGAAGTGGAAATCCAGGAAAAACAAAAAGGGCACTTCCTGCAATTCCAGATCAATTGGACTTGGCTAAGGTCATGGAAAGAAAAGGAAAAGAACTTATTCTCTCTGTCCAAAATTCAGAAAAAATCTTCTTATTGAACATCAATCGAATTGTCTCTGCCTTCCGTGTTAAATACCAAGGGACATATCAAATATCTAAGTTGAGCCATTATTCAAAATGTGATCGCAATACCACCTAAAGTCTAAGATTTCAACTAATCGAACATCTAAAATCACAAACTTTTGAGATAAATAGATTTACCTCAGCCTCAAATGTTATGGCATCTCCTTGTTCCGTAAAGAGTTCTTTCTTGCACAAATTGTCACGATAATCCAGTGTTTCTAAACCTTCTAGCCGCACTTCACTGTGGATAAGATTCATGTTAAGTTCTAAAAGAAATAAAATCATCAATCTCTTAAATGAACAATGATGTACAGATAAACTGCTTCCTCTTCTTTCTTCTATTAAGTTTGAATAGCTTTCAAGCTTTTCGAGGAAAACTAAAATTTTAATAAAATTGCCAATAGATGATGGATATAAATTATTCATGTAATTTCATATGTAAGAAATAAGTTTTTAAAATAAAATATGAATAATGATATCCTATACTCGCATTTTTTCTAACAAATCTTGTAGGAAGTAGAAATTATGAAAAAGAAGGAAAGAGGCTAAAAGACAAGATAATGAAGCAAAGCCACAGTTGCACACAACATCTTTATATTCGCAAATGTGGAATATACATATGGGCTTATGGAAAGAGACAATTAGAGATGAAAAGGAGCATAGCTGCATATGTGGAATCTATATCGCAAGGTCACATTCGCATACATAGACCCTACATTTGCAAGTCTAACCCAAGAAGTCATGAATGGAAGCAAAAGAGCAATAAATGCATATGTGGAATCTATATACGCAAAGGTCACATTTGCATACATGGAACCTACATTTGCAAGTCTAACTCATGAAGTTAAAAATGGAAGCAAAAGAGATGCATGTGTGGAATCTACATTTGCAAAGGTCGCATTCGCATACATAGAATCTACATTTGCAAGACTTAACTCATGAAGTCAAGAGTGAAGCACAAATGTCATAGTTGCATATAGGGAATCTATGTACACAAAGGTCACATTCGCATACATGGATTTCACATTCGCAAAAGTGGAACATGACAAAAGCTACTCATTTTTTCCTATAAATAGCAAGCTCTCTTTGTATAAGGACATCAAATCTTTGTAAGACAAGAACCAGTCTTGGTCTTCTTTCTTTGTAGTAAAAATATTTTCTTAGTCTTTCAAAATATTTCTAGTCTTCCAAATATCTTTTTTAGCTTTTCTTATTCCATAATAGAGTAATCTCTTTTCGTTGGGATAATTGATGAATCTTGATATATTTTATAATACTATCTCACTTTTTATATATTCTTGGCTTGAAACTTTTTATTTACATTTCATACTGTGCTACAATGATGGTTTTTAATTACTCTATTAGCACGTCTACATATTTTATCTCTAAGTTATTCTTATATTAATTTTGTAATTCGCACAGAGAAAAATTAATATATAATAACTGATGCGAGAGTAATTTTTAGTAAACTATTATTTCAAATCCGTAACTTGCTTTCCTCAGTTTTAATTCTCACGGAGGAATTATTGTAGGCAAGATTATTGATTCTTAGTAAAAATATTCTCACGAAGTTTTTACTTTCTTTCAGCACAATTCAAGCAAGAAAAATATTTCGGATTAAACATTACTAGTCTTAAGTTGATTAATTAACATAATTCTCGCGGAGTGTTATTAATTGGTTATTTCTTAGTGAGCAAAATACATTGTATTAGACATAAGCAATTATTCTTTAAAGAAATAAATGTAGAAATTGGGATTTTACTATAGTAATATTATCAAGTGAATTCAAAGATTCCCAACTCTTTTTTAAATTATAAATCCTCCAAAGTTATTTGTTTTGTTTAAGTAATTAGCAAGTTTTAAACCTCACTCTTCATCAATTTGATTCTCTCAAATAGTAGTTAAAATATTACAAGTCTGTAGCATAGACTATCCAGTCTCTCTGGGACGATATCTTAAACTATACTAGAATTTGACAGAGTAGAAGCAGGAAATTCCAATACACATTGGCCTCGTCAAATGACATGATGAAGTAAGAAAATTCATGAACCTGACGAGAAACCACATACCTTATGTCAGAAACAGAGAAATATGTTTGGTAAGCAAATGAGAAGCTGAACGGTTTGCCGTTGATGTTTCTAATACGAGATATCAAGGACAAGCTTCCATCTGATGCAAGAGAAACCCGAAGCCGAAACTCAAAGCTGAAACATCAGAAGAAAGGTATTTACCGACAACTTTAAAAATTACAGCTGCAAACAGTAACCATGGAACTGAAAGACTCAATGCTGAAAATTTACACCAAGTAATAAAGTTCCAACATGAAAAATAGTTAAAATTCCACTTTCAATTCTAGCCAGAAAGTTCGACTCTCATAACTTCTTTTTAAAACATTTTGACATCTTGTTTCATATTACAACAACAACAAACCCAGTGAAATCTCACAAGTGGGAAAAGGGCAGTCCAGTGCACTAAGCTCCCGCTATGCGCAGGGTCTAGGGAAGGGCGGGACCACAAGGGTCTACGTACATCCTTACCCTTACCCTGCATTTCTGCAAAAGGCTGTTTCTATCTTGTTTCATATTAGCCGCATAAATTCATGGTGAAATTGCTAAACCGAATTAAGTGTTCTTAATTGGGTGACTACAAGGTGAAGATCATACGCATGAGGCCAGAACTTCAGATCATCTTCTGATGGTTTGAGCAGCAAATCAACAAAAGATTTTCCTTGGGTGTCATAAGAGTTTAGCGATGGAGCGTCGTCTTCAATGGTCCAATTTTTGTTTCTGGCAGATCCATGTTGCTCAACTCCATACTGCAGCATAAGTAGGATAATCATGTGATCTGTTATTCGGCAGAAATTTATCAAAGATATGAGCCTCTAGACGTACCTGGGGAAAGAAAACAGAGATTCCCCCTCGTACAGCTTTTGAAGATTTGACGATGCCCTAAATTGTAAAGGCAATTTTTTGTAAATACGCATACTCAATATTATGCCTTGCGGAGGACTTGAACCTCCAAGCTTTTTAGCACGAGATTCTTCTTTTTGAATAAGGGAGGAAAGAGAAAGAAAGTAATAACATTAATAATAGCGGAAATGGGGGTAGAATAGATATGGGGATCAGATAAATCAAGTAACGATGGGTTTTCCAACAAGCCTTATGAACTCAAGGAATCCCGAGAAAGTGTTTATATAGTCTTCTTCTGTCCAGAGAAATGATTCATCATAATAATGGGGAAACTACGACCAATTTAGTCATGTTCATGTTACAATTCACCACTGTTGAGGATAAGATTATTGAACTAACAGAAACTGGTTTTACAGGTGAAACAGATGACATAAGATTCATAAGTACCCTGTGTACATTATAAAGCACCAAGTTGAAACATTCTACGCCCACTACAATGACATATATTGATTTACAGTCATTCTTTCATGCTTACAAATATCTCTACTGCTGACAAAATAAATTAGAAGAATCACCTTACTAATCTTATCATCAAATGCCAACTGTATTGGACTCTCTTTGACTTAAACAAAGATTACGCGCAAAACATTTACATAGAGATGAATTTGGTAGAGAAGTGTTTCAGGTATTTAATTTGTAGAAGAAGTGAATAAGTGTTCAAAAGAAGTCACACTATTAAATTTGAACTAATGTAAAACAGTACTTAACAATTTATAGTATTAGTTAAATTTTTGGTAAGGAGAAGGATTTACCATTTTGAAAAAGATAACATTCAAGGACCGGCTAGAATAGAAAGTACATTGATGAAAATAGGACAGAGGAGCATATGACTAGGCCAACGAAAACTACTATTCTCATCTTTCAGCAATCTCAATAGCTATCATTAATTATTTCCTTATAAAAGAGGTCTCTCTCCATTCTCTACCTGTTCGAATGACCACCTCATATACAACGAATTCACCTCGACATCTGGAATTTCAACAGCAATCTGAACTAGTGACTACACTGCCAGTTCACTTTACCCTCTAGTCTACAAGAAAATAAACACTGAACTTCACTTTAATTACCATTTCATATCAGCACAGAGATGATCTACTTGCACAAGCATCTAAAAGAGTAAAATTTTTCGCCAAGTCTTCTGCTACGATATTAGAAACCTTTAAATCCAAATTAAAAGGCAACCCGATACATTAAGCTCCCGCTATGCGCGGGGTTCCGGTAGGCCGGACCACAAGGGTCTATTATACGCAGCCTTACCCTGCATTTCTACAAGAGGTTGTTTCCACGGCTTGAAGCCGTGACCTCCTGGTTTAAAACCTTTAAATCCAAATTCCCATAGTTAATTCCCATGACATCGACCTTACAACGAAATATTTGAATCGCCAGGAAAGACCCTCGTATCATTTGTCAAATTAGCCAATGTAAGAAACTAATACTGAAATGGAAACCTCCACCTTACTGCTGGTGAATAGGAGCTCTTCACCTCGATCATTCCGCCAAGAAGTAACTTGTCCTCCGAGCAAGCTAACCTGAATTTTGACAAAAAGGGCCAATAGCCGTATTAGGGAAATTGTCTTTCATTTCCATAATGAATCAAATAACAACATCAATGACAGTTCTCTTTAATTGATTGCAGATCTAACGGACGATTTAGAATCATAAAATCATTACATCTAATTAAACTAACAGATTGGTTTAGAGATTCTAACCCGTACAGAGGCACCCTTAGGGTTACGAAGCGTGACCTGATTCATACCCCTCGGATCTTTCGTTACTTCGACCGAAGCCCTATGATCCCAGACAGGTGCATAGTGCCCCATTTCCCAAAAGCACTCAATGCCTTATTACAGCCTTGAAAACCCTTATTTATGCTATTTGAACCCGAAAACTGACAATGCCAATAAATTGGAGGATTCGTTTTGACTATATTAACACAATCCTCTCTGGAAAAATTCTTGTAATCTAGTGAACCTCAAATATAATCCAAAATTCTTATAATGTACCTTCCCACTATACAACTCAGATACAATTTACATTTACTCAAATCGGACTTGTAATTTGTAGCAAAACAGCATAAAAGCAACATCAGCAACAGAAGCAAAACATACAAAATATGACATTTGGCAATTGTTCAAAAGTATTCTAGTCCCAGCCTAAATTCATGGCAAGGCAATGTGACATTTACCTAAGAAAAAGACAACTAAAATCTTGAAAATAAATGGACAATAAAACAAACAAATATAGGAGGAAAACTTTAACTGCACTACAAACAAACTTCTATGAATTCCTAATATATAAATTAAGTTCAAAATTTCCAAGTCCCAATTCAAATCTTGAATTTCAAAAATTGAAAACAAGCAGTTTCCTCCTTATTAATCCATAATACCTCAAATTTAGGGAAGCCCCATTTGAGCAAACTGAGAATGTAGGGTAAATATACCCATAGTTCCATAAAATTTTCAGAATAAGCATTTAACTTTAAGAAAAAACCAGTTAAAGAAACCAAGATTAAAAAAAAGAAGGAAATGTGAATTTTATTATGGAGTGCACAGTGGAACTGGAGTGTGATGCAAACAAACTGGAAACAAGAAGTTAAATTTACATTAATTAAGGGTAATATAGATTTAATTAAAAATTGAACAAGAACTGAATATTAAATAAAACCTGGGCTTGCAGGCAAAAATATTCACTAACAATAAATGTGAAAAAATAAAATCATTTTATATATACAGTATGTTGGGGAGAGGACGTGGTGATGGAAGTACAAAGAAGATGTACAAAACGGTCAAGTTTTGGAACAAGGGGGTATATTTGGGGATTGCGACACTTGTTCAGTTAAAATTCTCAGAGACTGCGTTTTTTTTTTTGATGATGTGTAAAGGGATTTGTTGCCCGGGATCGATATCTAAATATTGATGAGGTGATGGTGGAATTCGATTGCCAACAAGTGCTCCCTGCTCCCAATTCAATCACGCCTAATTTTTCGAAATTTGGTAGCATAATTAGGGATTGTTTTTCTTTGAAGAATCAATTCCATGTAGGCGGGATGCTAATAAAGTGCTCGTTCTCTTCCTCAGATAACTTTATCGTATGCAACTCGTGTTACTTGGAATTCTTATCCATCATATTTAGCTTCTTTTTCTATTCTTTGTTCTGATGTTTCTCATTTAGAGAAGATGAATGTTTACGTGATGTAACTCTGTTTTGGCTTGATTACTTATTAAATATGTATTCCCTTCAAAAACAAAATTAACAAATTCTTGGTGAAGATAGAGAGGTTGTTTTCCGATAGACTATTGACTAAAGAAAAGGTGAAAAAGAAAAGAAAGGAACAAGAATAAAAAGAAAAGGAAAAGAAGAGGAAAAAGAAGTAAGCACCAAACGTTAACAACATGAAATAATAGTGCTACTAATACTAAAACAAGATAACTGAAGTGAACGAAACAACATGAAGTAATAGTGCTACTAATACTATTTGTAAGGAAAGGAAAAAACCTCGATTACCTACTAATTAACCTTGTATTGTAATTCTTAACCTCCACATTTTTCTATCAAGAGTCATGTCTTCAATAAGTTGAAGTAACGTCATGTCATGCTTAATCACATCTCCTCCATACTTCTTTGGCCTACCTCTACTTCTTCTCAGACCCGTCATGGCCAACCTCACATACGTCCTAATAGGAGCATATGTGTTTCTCCTCTTCACGTGCCTGAACCATCTCAACTTCTCCCGTATCTTATCCTCCACAGGGACCATTCCCACTTTGTCTCAAATAACTTCATTCATAATCTTATCTCTCCTGGTATACCCACACGTCCATCTCATCATCCTCATTTTTGCTACTTTTATCTTTTGAACATGTGAGTTCTTGATTGGCCAACACTCAACCCCATACAACATAGTTGGCCTAACCACCACTCTATAGAACTCACCATTAAGTCTTGGTGACACATTCTTATCACATAAAACACCGGATGCGAGTTTCTATTTCATCTACTCCGCTCCAATATGATGTGTGGCAAAGTCGACATCAAATGACAAAATTAATTAATTAAAGTATATTTTCTAATAATTTTTACATGCTTACCCATAGAATATATATGTACTTGATCTAACAATTTGAAATTTCAGACGAGATAGTTATACTTATCAATATATAAAACACGAATGAAATTTAGCAACAACTCTCAAGCAAACAAATTGTTACCCTAAAATTTGGATAACAATTAAACTTATATTATGGTTTTAACGATATGTGATTTCACCCAATACCAATTGATCAATGAAAAAGTAAATGACAGAATTAAATTATAAAATAAACAAACCAGTGCGCAAGCTGAACTTCGACCTCGAATTAAAGTACTCTGGAGGTGATAATAGTATAGGAACAATAAAGAAAATAATTTTGATGAACAGTAAGCAAAGGAAGAAAGAATTGTATAGCGTTTCTCAGGGGAAAAAATTATCCTTACAAATGACTGGAATTCCTCTTTATATAGTAGAGGAATCCTAATTACGGTATACTTCTAATTACATAAGGGAATTGTATTAGCAGCTAATTAACCGCTTCTGATTTGATTTGTTATGAGATTCACGCTATGATACTCGACCAGTCACGGATATCTCGCACTTTCTGTTACTAAGTTATCCCCGATGTTACTTGAAGTCTATCTCCCCTAACTTCAATTGATAACGATTTCGATCTTCGAAAGAGGGTAAGTAAAATATTACGAAGAGGGTAAGTAGTTATCACACATATTAGGTGACATTAAAAATACGGTTTTAATTTCCTAGAGGCACTTATTAGGGAAAGTGTCATTTTTTCTAAGTGCGGATACCGGGTTTCAGCCTCGTCTAAGGTTCGACTAATATAATAAATGGGAAATTGCGTACCTTGATATTCTCGGACTAGGACACCACTTACCGCGACTTCTGAGACCGCTAAGTATAAGTAGAGCTTTTCTCCTGCCTTTGGAGTATGGAGCAACAGTGGACTCGAGAGGTATCGTTTTAATTCTTCTAACGACTGTTGGCACTCTGGGGTCCATGCGAAATTGTTATTCTTTTTGAGTAGTGAGAAGAACCTATGACTCCGATCTAACGATCTCGAGATGAATCGACCTAAGGCGGCTATCCGCCCTATCAGCCTTTGCACGGCTTTAACACTATCCACGACTGTAATATCTTTGATAGCCTTGATTTATCGGGGTTGATCTCGATTCCCCGATTTGACACCATAAAGCCGAGGAACTTGCCCGAACTGACCCCGAAGGAACATTTCTCGGAGTTGAGCTTCATGTTGTACTTTCTCAGTATTTTGAATGTTTCCTGCAAATGTGTCAAATGGTCCTCTGCCCCCAGGGACTTAACTAGCATATCATCGATATATACTTCCATTGACTTACCTATTTGTTCTTCGAACATTTTGTTTACTAGACGTTGGTAGGTAGCACCAGCATTTTTTAGCCCAAAAGTCATTACGTTATAGCAATATGTGACATACTTTGTGATGAATGAGGTATTTTCCTGATCCTCCGGGTTCATTTGAATTTGATTGTACCCGGAGTGGGCGTTGAGAAAACTAAGGGTTTCGTGGCCGGCCGTGGCATCGATCATGAGATCGACGTTAGGCAGAGGAAAAGAGTCTTTGGGGCATGCCTTGTTTAAATCTTTATAATATACACACATCCTAAGTTTGTTCCATTTTTTAGGGACTACAACTGCATTTACTAACCATTCGGGATATTTTACTTCCCGAATGGATCCTATTTTGAGAAGTTCAGTTACCTTGTCCTTGATGAATGCATGTTTTACCTCGGACAAGGGCCTTCTCTTCTATTTTACTGTCCTGGAATTCGAGTCCAGGCTCAATAGATGTGTTGTTATCTCCGGTGAGATCGTTGTCATATCTAAGTGGGATCAAGCAAAGCAATCCATAGTATCAATGATAAATTTAATGAGTTTCTTCCTGAGTTCAGGGGTTAACCTCGAACCTAGGTATACCTTTCGTTCAGGTAGATACTCGATCAATATCACTTGTTCCAGCTCTTCGACTGTTGATTTGGTTGCATCAGAATCTTCGGGAATAATGAAGGATCGAGGGATCCAATAATCGTCGTCTTCTTCTTCCATTCCCTGCTTCTCCGATTCAATCGAGGCAGGTGGTTGTGGTTTCTATTTGGCCTCCTGTTTTCCCTTGATCTTTAATCCCTTTGACGTCGAAAGTGCCGATATTAGTATTACCTCATCAACCGCGAACATTTCCTTTGCAGCATGTTGCTCCCCATATATTGTTTTCACCCCAACAGGTGTCGGGAATTTCATCATTTGGTGGAGAGTTGAAGGGACTTCCCTCATATTGTGAATCTAGGGCCTCCCGAGTAGGGCATTGTACCCCATGTCTCCCTCGATTACATGGAATTTGGTTTCTTGAATAGTTCCAGCCACGTTCACCGGTAGGATGGCTTCTCTTTTAGTTGTTTTGCTGGCCATATTGAAACCATTCAGGACCCGAGTTGCGGGCACGATTTGATCTTGTAGGCCGAGCTGCTCCACGACCCTCGATCGAATTATATTTGCCGAGCTACCTGGATCCACTAAAACACGCTTGACTTGAACTTTATTCATAAGGATAGAAATTACCAGAGTGTCGTTGTGGGTTTGAAAAATTCCCTCTGCTTCCTCATCGTCGAATAATACGGTGCCTTCTGGCACATAATATCGGGTCCGTTTTTCCCTAGTAATTGATACTTTAGTGCGTTTGAACATGGGCCCTTGTGGAATATCGACCCCGTTGATGATCATATGGATCACATGTTGTGGCTCTTCCTGTTCATTTTTCTTGTTGGCGTCCCTTTCTCTGAAATGATTCTTGGCTCGATCACTTAAGAATTTTCGAAGATAACCCTCGTTGAATAGGCGGACTACCTCTTCTCTCAGTTGTCTACAATCCTCAGTTTTGTGTCCATGTGTGCCGTGATACTTGCATATCAGATTGGGATTTCTTTGGGAAAGAGTGGTCTGTATAGGTCTGGGCCACCTAGTATCTTTGATTTTTCCAATTGTCGATACAATAACGGATGCGTCGACATTAAAATTGTATTTCGATAATCGAGGTGCCTTTGTAGGATCGGCGTGTTTATCAAAATCACTTTTGCTCGTAAGTTCCCGAGAACTATGTCTCCGATCAGTTCTTCGATCGTTTTGGGTGGAATTGCGTTCGGAACCGCCAATCCTGTGATCTGTAATGTATGGTTGATATCGGTCTTTGTTTGACCGAGGTTCCTTGTCAATATCTCTGATATTTGGCTGCGGACCTGTTCGGATACATGGAACTGGAAGGAATTCCTAATTGGGCATCTTCGACTCTAATCTTCGATTGGTACCGATTATGTACATCAGCCCAGGTCACCCCCAGATACTCGATTAAGTTTTGCTTCAGTTGACGTGATGTTATCGAACTTCGTTCATTCAACCCCTGAGTGAAGGCTTGAACATCCCAATCATCCGTGACTGGTGGAAACTCCATGCGTTCCATTTGGAACCGAGACACAAACTCCCTAAGCATCTCATTATCCTTCTGTTTTACTTTGAAAAGGTCTGATTCCTTGTCGCAACCTTTATGTCCCCGACATGTGCCTTTACGAAAGAATTCGCGAGCATGGCAAATGAGCCAATGGAATTTGGCAGTAGATTAGGGTACCAAATCATTGCCCCCTTAACCTCTCCAAACTTCTTTAATAGAACAGATTCAATCTCATCGTCTTCCAAATCATTACCTTTGATGGCGCACGTATAGGATGTGACATGCTCGTTGGGATCGGTAGTCCCATTGTACTTTGGGATTTCTGGCATACAAAATTTCTTGGGAATAGGCTTCGGAGCCGCACTTGGAGGGAAATACTTCCGTACGAATTTCTTTGAATCCATTCCTTTCAAAATTGGAGGCACCCTTAGTATTTGATCAATCTCGGAATTGTACGTGTCCACTTTCTTATATTTGCCTCAATTTTCTTCTCTCCCGATTCGATTCGTTTGGTGGGCTCCTCGAGCATCTTCATTATTGCAGGGTAAGTCCTCGATTCATTACTCGACGTTCAATGTTGATTCTGTAGTTGTGCAATAGCGGCTTGTTGAGCTTGTAGCATCTCGAATATCACTTGGAGGTGCTGACTCATCCATCTCCTCCAACCTGTGTACCTCGACCGCCAGATCGACCCTCTCTGCGTACACTCCCTTCGGGGTTTGCGCCCAGATTCGCATTTAGAGCGATATGCGAACTGACGTCGACTGGATTGTCGATCGGTGCTTCCTCGAGATCAGCTGGTGGTACCTCGACCCCTAGAGCATCTATATTGTCATTTTATTTTGTGAAATCTGAGGCCATTATCACCATGTGTGGGTGAGTTTGTGAGTTTGACACATTTTATCCTGAAAACAAAATATTTGGCAAGAACAAGCGTAAAGTAGTGTGTGTTATTGGAATCAGTATCGAATAATCACTATTATACTTAGCCACACGGTGGGCGCCAAACTGTTTACCCTAAAATTTGGATAACAATTAAACTTATATTATGGTTTTAAGGATATGTGATTTCACCCAGTACCAATGGATAAATTAGAAAGTAAATGACCGAATTAAATTATAAAATAAACAAACCAGTGCGCGAGCTGAACCTCGACCTCGAATTAATGTACTCTCGAGGTGATAATAGTATAGGAACGATAAAGATAAAGTAATTATGATGAACAGTAAGCAAAGGAAGAAAGAATTGTATAGCGTTTCTCAGTGAATAAAATGATCCTTACAAATGACTCAAATTCCTCTTTATATAGTAGATGAATCCTAATTATGGTATACTTCTAATTACAGAAGGGAATCGTGTAAACAACTAATTAACCACTTCTGATTTGATCTGTTTCAAGATTCACGTTATGATCCTCGACCAGTCACGATCAGGAATATCTCGCTCTTTCTGTTACTAAGATATCCCCGATGTTACTCGAAGTCTATCTCCTCTGGCTTCAATTGGTAACGACTTCGATCTCGAACTAAGTGCCTTAGCTCTTCGATGTAACGTTCTGATCTCGATCAAATAGTGAAATCGGGCAACCCCGATTTCTACCGTATACACGTAATTTAAATAAAAAATTAGTCGAACAAAATTCGGAAGTCCAGTCAGGACAATTTTTTTTAAGTTCGGCATGCATTTTCAAAGAAGCTTTTTTAAAAAGGTCCCTCAACTTTTCTACTAAATACTTCATCTGTTTAATTTATATAAGTAATGTTTGATTATGCATAAATTTTAATAAAAAATGTCAGACTTTTGAAATTATGACTTCAAAAGTGTAAGATTTCTATAGCTCAAATAAGTCATTAGGAATAAAATCAAACTAAAGTTAAAGTATTTTAATATAAAAATATGCCTTTTTAAACGGGCAAATAAATAAATATTGCCACGTAAAATGTAATAGACGAGTAAATTTTTTTGAAAGTTTCTTTAGAAAACATTTGAACACCCGATCAAACACTTCAAACGTAATATTGCTCCATTAAATAAGGTGGATAATTACATTGATAAACTTCTAAAAAAGGAAACATACTATATTTTAAGAGAAATGGAATAAGAAGTCATGGGACAAATAAAATTTTGATTCCATTACTCATATGGTTACTCAACAATCCGAAATCATCTACCAAAGTCATCTTTCTTTCGTTTGTAACAATAAAATCACTTAATTATGACAATAACACTCAGAAGGTCATTCAACTAAATTTCTCAAATTTTTGATCGTCAAATACTTATTTTACCCTCTAGATTATCAAGTTTTATCATCTTTTTATTTTCTTAGCTTTTAAATAAAATAATTTTGTATTTTTAATTTATATTATGGACTTACCTTAGAATAAATAAAATTTTATTTATAAATTAAAAAAAAATTGTATTTAAGCATATACAATATTGGAATAATAAAATATTGAGCATAGTAGAAAGTTAATTAGAACAATTTGTTCATAATAATAATTTTGATATTAACAAAAAAACTCAATTTACACAATTGAGAATGAGAGAAAATAAAAATGTTAAAATATATATTCCATGCAAATACTATAGAAAATAATTATTTAAAATAAAGGTATTTTTTTAATATACATTACATATTCTTGAATATTATGCTCAATTATATTATTATTTTGACACTACATATGCTAGAAAAATATTTTTTTATTTTTTTTAAATAATTTTTTTTTGTTTTATAGGTGAGTCCATAATGTTGATTAAACAAACAATAGCAAACCCAGTTTGGAAACACAGAGGAAAATATTATAATATTGAAAAAGCAAAAAAACAAAGCAAAAGATAAAAGTTAATAATTTAGAGGGTAAAATTGGTGTTTGACAATCAAAAGTTTGATAAATCTGGTTGAGTGGCCTTCTGAGTGCTATAGACATAGTTAAGTGACTTTGTTATTACAAACGAAAGAAAGATGACTTTGATAGATAATTTCGAAAAGTTGAGCGACCATCTAATAATGAACTCATAAAATTTTACATAGTGCGCGTATCTTAAACTCATATATACCATAGTCCAAGAGATAAATTCGTGAGCCAAAGTGAATAACACATGTCATAGGCTTTAAATTTGACTAACCTACTATCAGTTCTATGATACAGTATGACCTGTAGGATAAACAATGTAACGACCCGGCCGGTCGTTTTGAGAGTTATAGCCCTGATCCCATGTCTTCTGTTTTCCCCGTGTGTTTTTCTGCTTATGTGTCTTTTTGAGAGGTGTTGGTTATGGTTTCGGAGTATTTTGGGACACTTAGTCCCTAAACGGAAGCTTAAGTCTTAGAATTTTGACCGTAGTCGGAACTATGTGAAAATCACTTTAGAATGGACTTTCGTCAATTTCGTTAGCTCCGTTGGATGGTTTTGGACTTAGTGGTGTGTCCGGATTGTGTTTTGGAAATCTGTAGCTCATTTAGTCTTGAAATGGCGAAAGTCAATTTTTTGGAGATTTTGACCGGTAGTGGACTTTTTGATATTGGGGTCGGATTCTACTTCCGAAAATTGGAGTAGGTCTGTAATGATGAATATCACTTGTGTGAAAAATTTGGGGTCAATTGGACGTGGTTTGGTAGGCTTCGGCGTCGGTTGTAGAAATTGAAAGTTTCAAGTTCATCAAGTTTGAATCGAAGGGTGAATTATGTTTTTAGCGTTGTTTGGTGTAATTCGAGGGCTTGACTAAGTTCGTATGGTGTTTTATGACTGGTTGGTATGCTTGGTTGAGGTCTCGAGGGCCTCGAGTGTGTTTCAGATACTTAACGAATGAAAATTTGGACTTAGGAAATTGCTGAAGTTTTTTCTGGGTTCTAGTATTTCGCACCTGCGGTGAGGAGACCGCAGGTGCGTTATCCCATGTGCGCAGAAGCACATTGGGATGGTTGGTCAGAGGTCGCAGGTACCAGGAGAATTCCGAATCTGCAATGTGTCGCGCCCCTTCTTTCCTCGCGAAGATCGGGTTTATGACATTCAGTTGGGACAACTCTTACCTTTTGGGAAAGGGGTTTGTGTTTTTTAGAGTCGCCACCTAACGATTTTTAAAGGTGCGTTAGGACACCAAATGGGGTTCATTTACAACTACCTTGCTAACCAGATATAGGGTAAGGGCTTGAAATTATCCTAAGGGGAAGGTGTTAGGCACCCCTTAGGATCCACAAGTGTGGTTCCCAACCAAATAGCTTTTTGTGAATTTTTACAACTTAGCAAACAAACGAATAAGGCTCAAATAAGAGGGGATTTAAGTCTTAAGCATGTAGATATTTGAAAAAAAATAGTAAAGAAGGTTAGATTTTGAAAAGATTACAATCTAAGCATATAAAGGGTATCCTAGGTTTATAATAATATGGATCACATCAGTACAATACCCGGTAATAACTCCTAAAAGAGGGGCTACACATGGTATTAGCGCACCGGTCATCGTATCCATATTCTACCCTTTCCCACCCCTATGAAGGAAATTAAAGCGCGCGTTGGTCACGAACTCTATTGCGTGCTGTTACTCGCCCCTTCCTATCAGTCCCGGAGGAGGTTAGGACTACAATTCTAAGAGGGAGGTACTAAGCTAACCCTCAGGTTTAAAAGGTAAAGTTCTAGGGCGACAGACAAAAGCATATAAGACTGCAGTTTGATGGGAACATAGAAAAAGCAAATAAAGGCTCAAGTTTACCTCCGCAAGTAATACAGTTAGACAGCGCGACTCAAACACAGTTAAGGGCAGTATTTAAATTCAGAATCCTAAGACATGGTACCTAAGTGAGTTCAGAATATAGACAGATATGCAGGCCAATTTTATTACTCAGAAAGGGATCCTAATTAATTTACCTACTGATTTGAATCTTTTTAAGCATTGAGAAACATATACATGAAGGCAGATTCTTAGTCTTAGACAAATTAATCACCTAAGGTTTGTCTAGGTGTGAAATAGTATGTACCAATTACCAGCATTACTTAGAGGAGAGTTGTTCAACATTGTATTACCTAGAACATGATGTCCTACATGTTCAGAATACAGACTTGTTATCAGTTGATTACGAGAATTAAATGCAGTTTTTTTTATCAGTAATTAGGCTAAGTGTGACTAAATGAATGATATGCAATCCTAAGGACATGATATCTAATGCACGAAGATGCAGAGTGGTGCAAAATCAAAAGCCTAAACAAGGTCTCTAAATGCACAAAATGTTGCAGTGTTTTGACATGCTTTCAGGATATGCAAAAGTGACAGGTTTATTAATTGTTTAACTAGAACATGATTTCTATGTGTAACATGGTAAGCATGATGGCACATTTTTGTTAACACCCTTGTTTTAAGTCAAGATTCAGATTACATTTCCAGAATGCATAGATAGAATCACACGATAGCAGTTTTTCCATTTATTATTACTGAACATGATTTTCCTAAGTGATATAACAATATTGCAGTAAAGTGATGAAACAATGTTTATAAAAATCCTAAAGAGCATGATTTCTAAAGCCTGATATGCTTTGCACATGTTAACCCGAAACATGATTTTTTCTATTGCGCACATAGGAAATAGAAACCTAAGAGCATGGTTTCTACCCTTTTAGATCTATAGCATGCATAGTTACCCCTTCCCTTTTTACTATCCATTCCCCAAGAGTTATTTACAAAATATTACAGGCCAACGAATGAATTATAGAAATAGAAAATCAAGAAGCTACTCTATAGGGAGCCTTCAATAGGCCCAGATTTCCCAAAGAAGATATTCAATGGCCTCATATGCCTCAGTTCCATAGACAAATCAGAGTCTAGGTGCATCAAAGTTCCCTAAGGATCTCAAGGATCCCGGGCAGTGCTTACACCTAGACTTAGTAACCAAGAATTGAACAGCTGCAGTATGGAAGTGCCAGCCTCAGTGTGTCAGAGTTCAGAGGGAGCTTGAGGGTCCCAAAGCAGTACTCACACTGAGGGGGCAGAACTTAAAGGTCCAGAGTAGAGTGAGAGTGCTTGACATAGTTTTGAAAAGCTTTGAGTAAATAATTTACATAAGAAAGACTGGTTTTAAAAAAGGTGTTTTGCAAAAGGACTTTTATTCAATAAACAGTTTGAGAAAAGAGTAACGCAGTCAGAATAAACACATCCACATCTTAGGATCAGAGCAGCATACTAAGACAAGTTTAACAACCACAAACATGGTAGTGAGGGATTGGGGGCATACAAGGCACATAGTAGTGAACATGTAACAGGCAGAAGTAGACATGGATGCAGAATCAGAAGTTCCTAAGGGGGTTCATGGAATTGGGATACATCATAGTATGGGTTTAGACTAGACATAACTGTATCAACCAGCTTAAAGTAATACCAATAGAGGCATGCCCTAACCAAAGCTAGTGTATAGAAATAGGGATAATGAAAGTCACATAGAAACAGGTTTCAAATACATAAAGACATGTTGATTATGAAAGTAAAGCATAACTTAACATGCTAGATGAAGCCCTAGATTTTAATTACATGTCCAACAACAAAACAGTATAGAGAAGCATATAAGAAACATAATGAATTGAAGCAGCAAAATAAACATGTTGGTTTGGAAACTGGGATTAAAATCAGAACATACCAGTGAAGTGAAGAAGACAGTAACACAAAGTAGGATAGGAGCACATATAGTTAGCCTTGGCTTGCAGTCGGCTAAATTAGAACAATGACAAGTAGCACACAGAAGAGAGCAGAAAATTTTAGTTGTGAGAGAGAGTTATTGAACCAGTGAGTTCGTCTGTTATGCTAATGAAAGACCAAAGTATTTATAGTTTGAAAACAGGTAGTCAAATAAGGTAAACTAACATTTCAGCAGTAATTATGGGGACTCAGAATCAATCAACATATAATCAAGGCAAGTACTCCCTTCAATTTAGGAGTCAATGTCCAAACGGTAATAAATAGTAACAAAAATAAGGAAAGAAATCATTGAAAAACTGACTTTAACATATAAGTAGTAGTAAAAGTATAGAGCATGTGATTAGAGCTAGATTCAGAATATCCTAATTAAGGAAAGTCAATTTGACAGCATGTTTATTCACGGAAATAAGGCAAAAGATGATTCAAATCCTAAAAAATCAGTCAGGAAACCCTCAAATTATAAGAAACCAGTATTAATCAAAGGAAAATATCATATATTTAAGGAGATGCTCAAAATCAGTAAAGGATATGGTGTAAAAATAAATAAATCGCTAATCACACGTATTCAAAGATTCAAAATGATAAAACAATATTGATTTGAACGGAATAACACATGTTAAGCAAAAATTAGGAACCCTAATCACGAAATTAGGGATTCGCATCAGAACATAGCAAATAATTAAAGGAATCAGTAGACAATCATGGCTTAGGCAGAAGTGACAAAGAATCAGACACCCTAATTGCAAGTATAGAGAAAAAATCACATAGTGTTTCACGAGAGTAAAGCAGTGGCAATAGAACAGGTAAAACATTATTGTAAACAAAGCTTGGACTCACAGATTGTACCCAAGAAATTTGGGACTTTTCATCAAAATGAATTAAACAAAAAGGGAGCGGCTCAAATAATGCTTAAACATAATAGAATCATGAAATAATACTAAGAGACCCGAAGGTAAACTGTTTTTGAAAAGAATTTTAAAACCCTAGTTTTGGAAAAACGAAGAATCGTTCGAGAAATAGGAGAATCTTTAAAGAAAACACATGAAAACCTCATAATACGTATAGATCTATTACATATCTAAAAGAATCGGAATTTTAGAAGTTAGGGTTTCAAAGAGAGAACCTAGAGAGAGAGAGAGAGTCGGTGTAAAAACCACCAGATCTAGCCGGAAAGTAGGGAAATCTTACTGGAGATCGAGCCATTAAGGCCTGAGACAGGCCAAAGGTGTGAGAGAGTGAAACCTGGTCTCTTGAAGACCTTAGAGACGGCAACACCGGCGTAAAGGAGACATGGGAGGCCTGAGGATGGTGAGGACTCCATGGCCTCCGACGAAGACGCGGCCGGAGAAGACGAACGGACCTTATCGGAGGTGGAGAGACTAGAAGTCTCTAAAAGGGATAGAGAGATAGAGAGAGAGAGAGTAGAGAGATGAGCGTCTGAGTGAAAATGAGAGAAGGGGGGGCAGGTAGTCGTAGGTCTAATTATGGTAAGAATTAATCTGGTCCGTTGATCAAAACTGCTCAACGGTCCAGATCAAAAAGGGGATTGGGTCAGGTGGCTCTAAGGTTTAGGCCTGGTATTTGGGCTAATTAAATGGTAGGGGTTCAGATTTAATCAAGTGGGTTTGAGTTTAATTTGGGCTATGATTGAAAATTAGAAATGGCCATTAGTTAAATACCCATTAAAATAGCTAGTAATTATAAAAAATGAAATTAATGCAAAATAACTAAAATTAAGGTAATTAACTAATATTAAAAATATAAATGACTAATTATTGATTTAAATGGTATAAAACGTATAATTAGGCTATAATTATAAAATTACTTTAATTATAGCTAAATAATGTCAAATTGGCTAATTTATGAAATAATTAAATCCCAATAAGATAAAAATAGTATATTGAGCTGGGAAATATTTTGAAAATTATTTATAATACAATTTATACATAATTATAGAGTGTAAAATACTGAATAATTTGGGAAAGAGATTAATAAAAATATGGAAGATTATGGAAAAAATGCTAGTTATTATAAAAAGTGATTTTGCCGGTATAAATGCAAATTTAAAAAATATTTTAAGGGTAAATTGGGTATCAACAACTGCCCCTCTTTAACCGGGAAGGATGAAAGAGTTGTCGGGTAAAGATATGATGGCTAATTTTGACCGAGCAAAACGGTTTGAAGAGATTTAGGTCGCGCCCTGGTTCTGAGCTGCCTACATATCCTTGGTTTTACAGGAATCAGGATGTATGTAGTTCAGGAGTCATCGACGAAGTATACTGATGAAGCTTTACAAGAACGGACGCTATGTATCGGGTTAGGTGAACAAACGGCTTACGAGAATGGTTAGGAGAACTGGAGCGGGGCCGCTCCTGCCAGGATGGTTGTTGCTTGCCGGACTACCTGCAAATGAATAATACGAGCATATATTGTGCGTAATTTAAACATGATGCAAATTCCCGTTGAACCGTGAATGCTGTCTTTGGATGGTTGAGGATGATGTCTCTAGACCATGATGTCCTGGGCCATGAATTGCTTGATGCAGGATTCGTAGGCCATGAAATGATGTTCTCGGGACATGAGGATGGTGCCTCTAAACCATGACGCCTTTGAATAATGATATGCAAAATAATAAAAAGAGATCCTCAGGCCATGACATGGCGTTCTCGGGCTATGAAGATGGTGCCTCTGAACGTTGAAGCCTTTGGATAGGTTGGCGATATTTCAGCCCATGAAGATGCAATAGTATGATGCTAACAAGACAGAGCTTAGTCTTGTGAATTAAAGGGGCAGAGCTTAGCCCGAAGGAAAGCGAAATAAATAATGCTTGATATATCAGTCATTCTTGAAAAGGTAAATTGGAGGCAGAGCTTAGCCTCGGAAGGCAGAATGGTAGCCTTATTCTAATGTAGGTGGAGGTAGAGCTTAACCTCGGAAGGAAGAAAGGTAGCCTTATTGATGCGTGGCTAGAATTCATGATTTTAAGCATTATATACCTTGCATTTTATGTG
>ML317689.1:0-61461 GCA_005239505.1 Nicotiana paniculata
GGATTATATTTGCAACGCCCGCTTAGTCTTCTACAAGACATAGTTGAGCGTGATCAGGTATGCTTTTACCGAGTCCTCTTCGAGGCCGGGTATGATATGATGATGATGATGCCCACAGAGGCTGATATTTTTAAAATATTATGTATATATATGTATCACGCATTTCATGTCACTATCTCTCAGAGGCCCTCAGATGCTACAGGTTGTATCTCCTACATCTCTCTTTACATTACTGTTCTTAGTTATGCTTTTCTTCCTTATATACTCAATACTTTATTTGTACTGATGTCCCTTTTTCTTGGGGACGCTGCGTTTCATGTCCGAAGGTCCCGATAGACAGGTTGACAGTCCTCATAGTGGGCTATCAGCTTAGTGGAAGGTGTTGATGTACTCCACTTGCTCCGGAGTTGCCTATTTGGTCAGTATGATCGGGACATGCATTGACTGGTATGCCGGGGCCCTGTCCCGACCTTTTTGATGTTTATGTACTCTTAGAGGCTTGTAGAAAAATGTCAGGTATATGGATACTTGTTTGGCCTTGTCGGCCTATGTTTTGAGTTTACAAATGGTCATGCCAGCCTTATAGGCGCGTATGTCACATGTATAAGTTTCTATATCATGTTAGGTCGTCCTATGTTTAGCATTCCCTTATGTTTTATTTCGATTATGTCATGATGACCATTTTGGCACATTTACCCGTGATAGTACGATTACAAAGATATGTTACATTGGTACTCGGTCGAGTAAGGTACCGGGTGCCCGTCGCGGCCCATAGGTTGGGTCGTGACAGAAGTGGTATCGGAGCAGTCCTGTCCTAGGGATGTCTACAAGCCGTGTCTAGTAGAGTCTTCTTTATGGGTGTGTTGTGCACCGCACTTATAAGCAGGAGGCTACAGGGCATTTCGGACTGTCACTCTTTCCTCTTACTCTAGATGTGGTAGAGCTCAGTCGTAAGAACTCAATTTCCTAAATTCTATCTTGTTCATAATACGATGATGCCTATATCTTGAAAGACGATTGGTCAAAGATTTCAATGTGGCTTTGGAAGAGTTGAGTAAGAGGAACTCAATTTTGCATCATGCTTATGATGAGTAAATATGAGGTCTTCATCATATTATGCGTATACTAAAACGTGTAAGCTTCTTGGTAAGGAGTAAGGAATTTATATCTATCCACCCATTTGGTAAAGAAAAAACAAAGAGAGAATCAGAAGGTAGATACAAGTTTCAACAAGTAAAAGGAGCAAGGTGAAGAGGGGTACGAGGTACTCAGTTAGTGAAGATTATCAATATTTACAATCCAGGCAAAGATATATAAGCATTCTGCGTTACTTTCAAAAGTAATATAGATATATACAATTGTCCACATTCATCTCAGCTATGCCCTATGAGAGCTAACCGATATAGCTAAAGAGAAGGACGGGATATCAGGATCCAGTTAGGGTTAAAGTAACTCAAAATGTTGGATGGATTGTTACCATTATCTAACATTTTTGGAGGGTAGTGCAGGAAATGGTAATAGTTCTCATCGGGAGATAGCCAGATGGTGCACTCTAGAATGTTCAGAAATTTCAGAAGATAGGCAGTGGAATCCTAGAAGGGTTAAATATTTACCTTAGTATGACTCCTGCCCCTAGTAAAAAAGAGAGAGAGATAATATTAGGCGTCCCAAAGAACCAGTGAGATGAAGCAGGGGGAGCTAAAAGTTAAGGAACATTTTGTTGAAGTCTTCAGAATAAGGTGACAAAGTCTATAGTCAAGTGAAGGAAAAGACAAGAGGAGACATGCCTTGAGACAATAAAAGTATAGGCCCTAAAGTCATATCCTCATTTCGTGAAATGAGTCGGTGAGTTCAACGTGATTGCCAAAGGGAAAAGTTAGACCCAGAGTAATAGAAATCAGTATGGGCTGGTGAACAAGATAAACTAAACATGAATTAGGAACTTAGCGATTTGATAATGGTCGGCATCATGAGAATTTTAGATTACGCTCCGGCAATAATAGAATGGACAACACAAGAAGATTAATGAGAAATTCAGAGAATGGTCATTCAGGAAGACGCTTCCCTAAAGTTAAAGTTAAGATTAAGGGACTGTATGGGCCATTTACACTAAGTGAAACCCTCGCGGGTAAGGAATTTTGTCATCCTTGGTATAGAAGGGTTACTTCAAGGTGAGTGATGTCAGTGAAGATGTGAAAAGATGCCAAAGATGATGTGGTAACTATGGATTAAAAAGGAGGAATGCGGTGAAAAGGCGAAAGGAATGAGATTGCATTTGTTCAGATCCTACAGATATAATATAACTCCAGAACATTATGCAAGCATGACGCCGGAGAGAATCAATAAGGGTGTTGCACTCGATGATATTGATAAATAAGTGGAAATGAACACTTGATACATAAGGATCCCGTACGAGACGTAAGTTAAGACAAAGGACATAACCCAAAAGAGGCTACACATAATATAAATATGAGAATGGACCAACGAGTAGTCTGTAGTTGATTCAGGAAGAGCCTAGTTATAGCTAAACAAGAGGTCATAGATAAATCAACAGATCGTGCAAGATAAATGTAGTGAAACCCAACATAGGGAATTCAGTCTTGCAGATATGATGTCATCGTGATCCTTGAGTAATGTTAAGATAGAAGGTTGGGTAGCTAAAGGTACCGTATAAGTGTTGCAGAAATAAAAGAGGGTGCCACTAGGGAGACAACTAAAATTTCAGTTCAGAAGCAACTTACGAGCACAAGGGCGCGAAGGTAATTATAGGCAAGTAAGAACATCAGAAATACCGAGGGGTATACAATGAAATAAAATCACGGCTTTACAAAAGTCAGAGGGTCTTCCCTAAGAACTGCAATGAAAGACTAGCTGAGAAATAAGGAATAAGGCTTCAACATAAGCATAGTGACCTAAAGAAGAAATGGTCTTGTAATAGCAGTCTCACTATAATATTGTATGCACTCCATAAGAAAGTGGCACCTATCATGGTTAATGAATGAGAAGAAGAAAAAAAAATCAAGAGTTAATAATTGAGATCATATGAGATATAGGGAAATCCAGTATTCGTGGGCATTAAGATATGCCAAGTATCCATATAGCAAGTGGCAGAACGGCCAGGAAAAGTAATTTCTTACATTTAAAAGCGACTAGGAAGGCATGAAAGGAAATCTATGGTGCTAGCATGTTAAAAGGAAGGGTGCGAGTATTATAAATAGATATGCGTAGGTCGCAAGCTAAAGTATGATAGAACAACAAGGTTTTAGCTAGACATCAGTAAGGATAAGAAAAGGTGAAGAGAATAGGTAAGTCCTCGGGATTTAACCCATCACAACAAGAGAGCTGATGGTTTCCATAAAGTTATAAAAAGTTCAGTATAGCATGAGTGAACTCAAAGGAGTTTAAAACAGGAGCATTTAGAAGAGATGGAATGCTACCCTGGTAGTAAAATAAGGGTGTAACTATGATAAATGATAAGAGGATGACGTTTAGGCCTTTGATTGATTAATAATTTTGAGAACAAGGATTTCATGAACTGCACAGGATTAGAATACCCCCATAGGATGAATCACATTGGGATGCTATGAAATACAACTATTGGATTAAAGTATCATCCCTAAGTGGATTAGGAAAATCACTTCAGATGTTCCCTGATGAGACGTAAGCCCTAGTGACAATGTATTACATGAGAGGATTCACGTTATCAATAGTAGATTATGGATCAACATTAAGGTGAATCAATAATTGATGGATAAAAGTTCCAAAGTATGAGATGAGATTAGGCTGTCATTCTTAAGATGAACGGTAATAAGGAAGCATTAAATGGCTTAGATTTATACAGATAGGATAAGTGGTAAGAGAGTAACCTGGAGTTGGGTGGCAAGCCTCCATAATAATCAATCGAAGTAAGAGTTATGGTATAGTATGACCTACCTAGTTGTGGTAAATCCATAAGCATAGATAACTGAGGTCATGAAACAAGATATAACAATAGTTGTAAGTTCAACAAGGTAACAAGCAAAGAACTTTAGTACACCTATAGATGCCAAAGGGACAGCTTATCATAATACTATATATGTTCACAAAGTGAAGCCTAGAGATTCGTTAAAAGCTAACGAAAAAAGGAGATAAGAGTCGCATTGGCACACATTCAAGGTTAGAATCGTACATGCTGCATGAAAGAAGGTAGAAACAATTACGAGATTGGAAGAATTTCGACCACAAGTCGTGGTGTGAGAAAGAGGCCTAAAGGGGGGAATGCCCTAGCCTTTGGATTTATTCACCAAACAACTCCCTAGATGGCAAAGACAATATTAAAGTATTCGTAAGAGCTATTGATTAAGATACAAATAAGTTCATTAGTCAACATTCGAGGACGAATGTTCCAAAGGGGGGAATGATGTTACACCCCATATTTTCGTACGTGAGAGTACGTCGTAAGTCATTTGATGTAAGCTTAGAAATAAGATTATATTTGGAAGAACATAAATTAAGTTAATAATGTTACCTTTGAGGTTACAAATATTTAATATCATGAATAATGATTACTGAGAGGGTTGGAAAGCTTAGAAGCTAAACCAATTGAAGAAAATAAGTTTTGTCGAAAGTAGACGAGTTTGGAATGTTATAACATGTACTTTAGGGTGATACTGTGGTTCATTACATGATAATGAGTTTTTGCTATGAGTTATGTTTGTCATATGGTAGTCGTGTGCTACGTTTTGAAGTCAAGCAAGTTGTGGAACAAAAGTTGGCAAAGGTCTTCACAAGTTACATTCATAAATTTGTTGAAACTTAGGTCAAATATATCTGAGATTTTATCCCAATATAGTTGGAATTAGGGGATGATATACCTACCAAATTGAATATATATGAGTCTAGTTTCCAATACATTAAACCGTTTATCGATATGACATAGGAGGAGAGAGATATTTGCAGTTTCGCGAGACTGCGTAGACATCGTAAGTGACAAGTAGGTGGGTCACTAAAACTTTTTTAGCAAATGAGGTATTATTGGGACATATTATATGCCAAATTTAAGTTCTTGGAATTTAGTTTCCAATGCTTTTAACCGTTTGTTCATATGACATCCAAATAAAAAGATATAAGCGTTGGAAGATGGGCCAATGCTAGGGTACCAAGCTAACACCTCTTTGACTTTTTCAAAGTTGATATATATAAGTCTTAGGTCAGATTTCTCTTCATTTTTCAGTATAACACGACCAGAGAACACCCATAAACATATCCTTAAGCTATCTTCTAGGGTTTCAAAGAAGATTATCATCCTGGGCCTGAAATCGAGAAGCGATAACATCAAAACGACCCCTACGACGTAAGTGTCATTATACCGCCTCTCTTTTTTCTTTGTAGTTAGATTTTTGGAAGGTAATTCATAGTTAATAAATGTATAAATGTGTTTCCTAATAGTTAGAACTCACGGGACAGTGATCGGAAGCCGTAAGTTCGAGTTATTTGACTTGTAGTGGACTGTTTGTGGGATGTTTCGTGTTGGCCTCTTGTGCTGATGTTTTATGGAGTTTTGGAGGATAAAAGGTGTGGGAAAACAACACATAATGACAGAATGGTGGGCTTTTCGTTCGTCGTAATATTTCTGGGTCGTTTGACACTACTACAATGGTCGTTTTGTGTAGGAATAGATTGCGGTGTGTTTGGCGTATTTTGTGGTGTTTATAAGGCTGGAAAATAATGTATATATATGTTTTTTTTTCTTGTGTTGTTGGTATTATATTTAATTTGGAGGAAGTAAGGATAATAGGGGAGATGCTGCCCGTTTTTATACTAAATAAGCTTGTCGTTCGTTGTGCGATAGTTGTACCTTTCGTAACTTAATGATAGTATTATTATCGTTGTTGTAGATTAAAGTGCGAAGAGACGAGTTCAACTTGGTGAGTGGAAATATTATGATAAGTTATGTTAAGGCACTTCCTTCATTCTTCTGGCATGATCTAAAGTGAAACGAACATAAACGATACATTACTTCATAATGAATCTACTCCTAGCTACTAAGGTTGTCCATGTTGTTCTTCCCTTACAAAGTTATTCTAAGAAAGTATGTATGATCCTTGAGTCCTAGTAAAGTTCATATTGATGATATGATGTCCATAATGTTAATCGAAGGTGCAACTACCTTACGTCACTCCGAAAGGTTTAGAGCGTGATTCCATAAGTCCATCATGCACTATATATAGTATCTATTTTACTCTACTGAGCCACACTATAGTCGGCCGAGTACGGAACCTATTGTACAACCACTGACCAGTTGGAGTTACCGAGCTCCACGTGGCCAGGTACGATTATCCTGAGCCTTATGATGGCTGGGTATGCTTTTACCGAGTCCTTTTCGAGGCCAAATATGATATGATGATGATGCCCACAGAGGCGGATGTTTTTAAAATATTATATTATATATATATATATATATATATCACGCATTTCATGTCACTATCTCTCAGAGGCACTCAGATGCTACAGGTTGTATCTTCTACATCTCTCTTTACATTACTGTTCTTAGTTATGCTTTTCTGCCTTACATACTCAGTACTTTATTCGTACTGACGTCCCTTTTTCTTGGGGACGCTGCGTTTCATGTCCGAAGGTTCCGATAGATAGGTTGACAGTTCTCCTAGTAGGCTATCATCTCAGTGGAAGGTGTTGCTGCACTCCACTTGCTCCAAAGTTGCCTATTTGGTCAGTATGATTGGGACTTGCATTGACTGGTATGGCGGGGCCCTGTCCCGACCTTTTTGATGTTTATATACTCTTAGAGGCTTGTAGATAAATGTCAGGTATATGGATACTTGTATGGCCTTGTCGGCCTATGTTTTGAGTTTACAAATGGTCATGTCAGCCTTATAGGTGCGTATGTCACATGGATAAATTTCTTTATCATGTTAGGTCGTCCTATTTCTAGCACCCCCTTATGTTTTATTTCAATTATGTCATGATGACCATTTTGGCACATTTACCCGTGATAGTACGATTTGAAAGATATGTTACGTTGGTACTCGATCGAGTAAGGTACCGGGTGCCCGTCGCGGCCCATAGGTTGGGTCGTGACACATAACCATTTCAAACCCCAAGTAATCCTACTTGGTACCTTTTTTCTTACGACGACTCCATCAGTTTATTCCACCGTTGGATCCAGAACTACACACGACCTGATTCCTGTAAAACCAGGGATATGTAGGTTGCTCGAAAATCAGAGTGCGACCTACATCTCTCAAGTCACCCTATTCGGTCAAAATTGGTCATCATATCTTTACCCGACAATTCTTTCATCCTTCCAGGGTAAAGAGGGGCAGCTGTTGATACCCAGTTTTCCCATATATATTTTTTGTAAATACATATATACTTTCAAAATAGTACATGAGTATCAACCAGTATTTTTTCATAATTTTCTATAATTTTAAAAGGCTTTTAATCAATTTATTCCAGTATTTTTATTATTTAAGTAAATATTAACTGCATCACAAATAATTTTATAATGATTCATTAATTAATTTTTATCATTTATATTTATATTAAACTTTAAACATTTTATGTACAATTATATCTGTATCTTTAGGTTATAATTGCAATATTTCGCAAGCCACATTATATGCATAATTACATTATTTATATAGAGAAATGGCTTTTTGTATTTTTATAGTGTTAAGTAATTATTGTAAATCATTTTCATACACAAATGTTATTTTAATCATTTATTAATTATTTTTTATAAATTTTTTTGCTGATTTAATTGGGTATTTAAAACCTAGCCTATTTTCTTTTTCAATTTTGGACCTAACCCAAGAGAGCAGAGATCTAGAAATGCATTCTAGGCACAGATAATTGGTATTGGATGTATTGTTAGGTTGTGCCGAGTCAAATCTGCTCCATTTTTTTCCGTTGCAGAAAAGAGATCCCTCCCCCTCGCTTTTAAAAATGATGAGTAAGAAGTCCGAGTGTTTTTAATTTGGTTTAGAGTCGAGTGATGAAGCTCATGATTCTGCTGTTAGTGAGAAGCAAGTAAACTCTATAGCCCTAAACTAAATGAGCAGGTCAAGTTTGTTCAGCTTGAGGGATCAATTACGTGGCTGACATTCCAGTCCATCAAATATCGTAGGAAAGAGAAAACGAGCGAAACGAAGTGGAGTGAGGGGGAGGGAGGATCTACTTGGAATTGGCTGTTAGTGAATCCCCAAACCTACAACCAAAAAAGGTAAGCGCCTAGCGCGAGTCTTATTTATTAGTTTAGTAAAGTCAAGCTTTGGCTCCCTAAAGACTAAAGAAATGCATAAGGGGGGGGGGGGGCTTATGCAACGGGCTATGCCACCCAAACTAACTGAAGGAAGTCGCATCTGTCCCATCACAAGCACCTACGATGTCTTTCTCTGATAGAGGCTCGCTTCTTCAAGTTCAAGTTCCGCTTGCTGCTTCTCAATTTGATAGGAGTAGGTGCTTGCATCTCGCTCGCTGTCTACTAAATGAGCCTTCACTGCCCGCCCGACCCCTATCTTTAATGTTAAGTAAAGTGAAGTCAAATCAATGAAGTGAACATCCCAACCTCTTTGTTTGAAAAAAAAACCCTCATCTCTTTACTTAGTCAGAGTCATTGTTTTACTCTTTCTATCTGAATGACTGCTTTCTTATGATGAGTAGTGCCCATCACTTGCCTCTCTGTACCCTGTATGAAGGAGCATCCACTGCTTTTTCTTAGCAACTGGCTTTGTTGGTTTTCATGTGATTATAGGTACTATTTTCTCGATCATATGTGGTATTCGCCAATATCTTGGTCATCTGACCAAGGAGCATCACGTTGGCTTTGAAGCAGCTGCATGGTACTGGCATTTTGTAGACGTGGTTCGGTTATTCCTATTTGTCTCTATCTATTGGTGGGGAGGTATATGAAGGAAGGAATCAGTGGATTGAGGAATGAAAGCTCGAAGACAAAGNTGCATCATGTTGGCTTTGAAGCAGCTGCATGGTACTGGTATTTTGTAGACGTGGTTCGGTTATTCCTATTTGTCAGCCTTCATCCATGAGATCGGGGTATCACTACCAGTAGGGGCCCGCTTCCATAATAGACTTTGAAACTCGCCTTCCCTTTAGATGTCTGATCATGGATACCATGACTTGCCTTCAAACGGGCTTCACTTCTTGATTCACGACGTCGAGTATTTTCACTTTAGATCTCATGACTCGACCTGTAGATGGTGATACCGCCACCTTTGGCGACATGATCTTTCCTTATTCACTTGTGCTCTATAATTATCTTATGTATTATGAGGCTCAAAAGTAGATATATATGCTTTGTATGACTCATACACTTGCCCATCAAGGTGATGACAAGAAAGTAGGTCATTAAATGTGGTGGTGAAGCAAGCACCTCTTTTTCTAATTCCTTTGTTGATAGATATTTGTCATATATATAATATATGGTAATGTGTAGTAATATAAAATATGTGTACTTAAAATAATATTTGTACCCTACTTGTCGTACATTGCCTAAATGCATTTTCTTCCATTCGCTTAACCTATATCCTTCCGGACACATACGTCACATTGTTCTTAACTCTTAATATCCTTAACTTTGGTCCCTCCGATGAAACACGTTTTCTTCGATTCGTTTGACTTATAACTTCTAATGCGTATTAACCGCTCTTATATACCCTTGTAGCATCTAAGACCAATATGATTAACTTCTTATCATCTCAAAGATAATCTCTTCTCGTATTTACGTCGACTAACGTACAACGTGAACTAACATACGCGAATATGGGTTGTAACACCCACCCCCTAGGAACATTCGTCCTTGAATGTAAAGGTTTATGGGGAGTCCAACTCATCGTGGATCTCGACGGAAAATTCCGGTCGAGTTTCCCCTATAAAATGGACACTAGCCAAATTACAGGCATTTAAACCCAACTTATGGCCTCACAAGGCTATACAAAGCATTATGGATATATACATTATTTGTATATCACCCTTTTGTATTAAGGAAGCGTATTCTCAATCTATTGCTTACCTTATGGATATACACTATTTGTATATCACCCTTCTAATACGTCATGCGTTTCCCCGGTATCCTCGTTACCTTCAATATGGATAGATAAGGGTATTTGGACTTCATCCCCTCTTCTGCTTCCCATGTCATTTCTTCCATATTCTTGTTCCTCCACAATACTTCCACGAAAGCTATATCCTTTGTTCTCAACTTGCGGACTTTTCGACCTAATATAGCCACTGGCACTCCTTCATATGACAGGTCTTCTATAACTTGTACATCTTTGATAAGGAAGACCCGAGAAGGGTCTCCAAAACATTTCCTCAACATAGATACATGGAATACCGGGTGGGAAAATTCCAATTCAGATGGAAATTCTAACTCATAAGCAACCTATCCAATTCGTCAAAGAATTTTGTACGGACCGGTATACCGCGGACTCAGCTTAACCTTCTTCCCAAAGCGCATAACACCCTTTATCGGCGAGATCCTCACGAAAACCCAATCACCAACCTCAAACTCCAAATCACGATCTCGGACATCGGAATAAGAATTTTGCCTGCTTTGCACCGTCCTCAGTCGCTCTTGTATCACTTTCACCTTCTCAACGGCTTAGTGAATCAAATCTGGCCCATATAATTCTGTTTCACCAACTTCGAACCATCCAAGTGGTGATCTACATCTCCTCCCGTATAGTGCCTCATACGGGGCCATATTAATACTGGAATAGTAGCTATTATTGTAGGTGAATTCTATGAGTGGAAGATGGTCATCCCAATTGCCCTTGAAATCTAGATAACATGCTTGTAGAATATCTTCAAGTGTCAGAATGGTACGTTTAGTCTACCCGTCAATATGTGGGTGGAATGCAGTGCTGAGATTCACTTTTGTGCCTAAACCCTTCTGAAAAGACCTCCAAAAGTTAGTCGTAAATTGAGCTCCTCGGTTTGATAAAATAAATACCGGCACACCATGAGGCCTAACAACCTCCTTGATATACAACTTCGCATAATCTTCAGCCGTGTAAGTTGTCTTAACTGGCAGACAATGGGCACATTTTGTAAGTCGATCAACTATCAACCAGATGGAGTCAAACTTATGATAAGAGCGAGGTAATCCAATAATGAAGTCCATATTAATTACCTCCCATTTACAGGTTGGAATCTCTATATTCTGAAGCAATCCACTGGGTTTTTGATGTTCGATCTTTACTTGTTGACAATTAGGACACTGGGCTAAAAATTCTGTAATAGACTTCTTCATATTATCCCACAAATACTGCTCCTTAACATCATGATACATCTTTGTCGAGCCGGTATGGCTGGAATATCAGGATTGATGAATCTCAATCATAATCTTCTCTCGCAACCCTACCACATTAGGCACACATAATCGGCCCTAGTATCTCAGTGCTCCATCTACTCCGATCTCAAAAGCCGTAATTTTACGCTGCTGAATGCTCTCTCTCAATCGTACTAAGGTAGGATCTTCATATTGCCGTGCTTTTATCTCAGCTACCAAAGATGATTCTGATGTATTCTGTACAGTAACACCTCCGTCATCAGAGTCTAACAATCTGATTCTCATATTGGCTACCTGATGAAGCTTTTTAGGAAACCCATGTCTACCTGCCTCAATGTGTACTAAGCTTCCCATTGACTTACGACTGAGAGCGTCTGCCACAACATTAGCTTTACCGGGATGGTACAATATCTTGACATCGTAATCTTTAAGTAATTCAAGCCACCTACACTGCCTCAAATCAAACTCCTTTTGCTTGAAGATGTATTGTAAACTCTTGTGATCTGTGTAGATGTCAACTTGAATGCCGTATAAGTAGTGCCACGATATATTCAAAGCATATATTAATGCATCCAATTCCAAATCATGGGTCGGGTAATTCTTTTCATGCTTCTTTAATTATCTTGATGCATAAGAAATCACCTTCCCACGTTGCATCAATACGCACCCCAAACCTATACCTGAGGCATCACAATATACCACATAACCTTCTGTTCCTTCTGGGAGAGTGAGCACTGGCGCGAATGTCAATCGATTCTTTAGCTCCTGAAAACTTCGTTCACAAGTGTCAGACCACTAGAACTTAGTAACTTCCTGTGTTAACTTAGTCAATGGTGCTGATATAGAGGAAAACCCTTCTACAAATCGCCTATACTATCCTGTTAGCCCCAGGAAGTTGCAGGCTTCTGATGGTGTTGTAGGTCTCGTCCAATTTTTTAATGCATCGATCTTTTGAGTGTCGACAGTAATACCTTCGTCATATATAACTTGGCCAAGGAATGCTACTGAGTTCAGCCATAGTTCACATTTGGAGAGCTTAGCATATAACTTACGATCCTGAATCGTTAGTAACACTATTCGCAAGTGCATGTTCCGCCTCCGAACGAGAATACACCAAAATTTCATCAATGAATACGATCACAAACACATCAAGATTGGGCTTGAATACACTATTCATGAGATCCATAAAAGCTGTTGGGGCATTTGTTAGCCCAAACGACATCACCAAGAACTCGAAGTGCCCATATCTTGTCTGGAAGGCCGTCTTTGGAATATCATTCTCCTTAACCCTTACCTGATGATACCCTGAATGTGAGTCAATCTTGGAGAAATACTTGGCACCCTGGAGTTAGTCAAACAGGCCGTCAATCCTTGGAAGTGGATACTTGTTCTTTATAGTAAATTTATTCAACTGTCGATAATCAATACACATCCTTAACGAACCCTCTTTCTTTCGCACGAATAAGACTGGAGCACCCCAAGGTGAAGTGCTAGGCCTAATTAAGCCCTTATCCAGCAAGTCCTTCAACTGTGCCTTCAACTCTCGCAACTCTGCCGGGGCCATCCTGTAGGGAGGAATAGATATGGTTGAGTGTTGGGCAACACATCAATGCTAAAATCAATCTCCCTTTCAGGAGGAAGGCCTGATAGTCCATCTGGGAAAACATCTAGAAATTCATTGACCACGGGGATTGATTATGAAGTAGGCGGATTCCCCTCCGCATCCCTAACGGGAATGAGATGATAAATGTAACCTTTTGAGATCATCTTCCTTTCCTTAAGATAGGAAATAAACCTACCTTTTGGCATAGCAATGTTCCCCTTCCATTCGATGACGGGTTCATCAGGAAATTGAAACCTAACCATCTTCGTACGACAATTAACATTTGCATAGCATGAGGCCAACCAGCCCATTCCCATTATCACATCAAAATCAACGATTTCTAACTCAAATAAATTCGCTGAGGTTTGACGACTGCAAATCATCACTGTGCAACCTCTATTTACCCTTCTAGCAATCACAGAATCTTCTATCAGAGTAGATACCGGAAGTGGTTTACTTATCAATTCAGGTTAAACGCCAAACTTATTAGCCATAAAGGGTGTAAAATATGATAATGTAGATCCCGGATCAATCAACGCATATACATCGTAAGAAAACATAGACAATATATATGTAACAATATCTAAATGTGACTCGAGATCCTGTCGACCTACTAGAGCATAGGTTTGATTTTGAGCACCACTCGAACTCGGCACTGCACCTCTACCTCAACCACGACCTATCGATTGTAGAAAACCTCGTGCTGGAGGTCGAGCTGATGAGGAAGAACCAGACACAGATCCAGTCGGCTGAGCCATACCACCACCTCCTCTATAAGGGAAATCCCGCATCATATGGCCAGGCTGTCCACAATAATAGCACGCATCAGAACCTCGATGGCACAGTCCAAAGTGGGCCTTGTCGCACTGATCAGAACGGGGTGTTGGGGGTCTTGTCTGACTAGTATCCCTGTAATATTACGAGCCTGATGCCTGTGAACTCTGACCTGGATGAGAATAGGTAAATCGATCATGCCGAGGCCTCTGAATATGTGGAGGAGTACTAGCTACAGGTGGCGCCGAACTCCTCGAAGACTGGGTCCTAGCACTGCCTCTGAAGTCATCAGAGTACCCTAAAAATCTCTCCCTCTTATGCTGGCCCCTATCCTGCTCCCTATCTCCCCTTTGTTGGCACTTACGATCCTCTAGGGTCTGGGCATAAGCCTAAATACGGGAAATATCCATGCCCTCCACTAAGGAGGTTGTTGTGCACTCATATATCAGATGTGGTCCCAACCCATTCACGAACAGATGCACCCTATCGCTCATCTCGACCACCATATGGGGATCATACCTTGCTAAAGAATCAAACTGCATACTATACTCTCGCACACTCATATTACCTTGTCTAAGGTTCAAGAACTTATCAGATCTAGCTCGTTGTATCTCAACTAGCAAGTAGTGACGAAGAAAGACCTCAGAAAATTCCTTCCACACCGCTGGAGGAGCGTTCGGAACCCTGGATCTCTCCCAACTATCATACCAGAAAACCGCTAAACCCCGTAACCGATAAGAAGCCAACTCTAGTGCCTCTGTATCATTAGCATGCATAACCCACAATGTATGATGAACCTGATCAATAAAAGTTTGCGGGTCCTCCTTGGGGTATGATCCGGTAAACACTGGAGGGTCTAGATTAATAAAATCACGAACTCTAGTACTAACCAATTTTTCAACAACACCGATATTCTGCCTCTGAGCCTGAGCAACTATCAAGCTAGTCAACAACTGCATCGCACTCCGCATATCCTGGTCTGTAGTGCCAGACGGAGGAACTGGTGGTGCTGGGTGCCTCCTAATATCCTTTGGAGGAGACGTAGTAGATGAGGTATGAGACGACATCTCACTCTGAGCCTCACTTTGGTCTGCTCTGGCTTGAGGCACTTGACTTGTACGCTCTCTCGGAGCTGTATCAAGCCGTCTACTAATCTCTTGCTTCTTAGTTGAAGGAATCGCTGAAAGAAAACAAGGTGAATATTATAGACGAACACTAAAGACTCAACACTACGCATGATCTAGATTCAGGAATAAGGTAACAACCTTAGATGTCATGTAGTCTCCTGATTATAAATGTGGTCCGCTACACATCCAAAATCAAGACTCTACTAGACATGACTCATAGACAACCCCTAGGACAGACTTGCTCTGATACCAAGTTTGTCACGACCCAAATTGGAGGGCCATGGCTGGCACCCGGGCCATACCTATCGAGCACCAATGTGCCCTATAGAATAAGGAAGGACTCATATTTACGGGTCCCAATAACTGAACCCTAAAATTTGGCATTTTGTGCCCTTATTCAAATAATAACTGCACGGACGACTCACGTGCCAATTTGGGTCATTTCCACACATATGGTAAGTACAACAGAAGTATCTATACTTGACAACAACAAGGAAACCTTAATCTGATAAAAGTGCTTAACTATGTGTATGCTTGTGCAGGTGCCCTAACATAATTTAACAGCCAATGAGCATAAGGAAGGAAAAAGTTGCAACACGTACAACCTTTTCTCATTAATTTCCAGACAAATAAACTCACACAGCAAGTGTACCATTCCGCAATATCAACAACAAAGGATGCCCTCAGTCCAACACTAGTATCACAAACAATCCCTGACATAGCCACCTTGTCTCGCCACGTGTGAAATAGTAAAGTATATGCCCGCCTTGTTTCACCACACGTGCATAAACATGTTCCCACCTTGTCTCGCCACATGCGCA
Organism: Nicotiana paniculata; assembly: GCA_005239505.1. NCBI lineage: Eukaryota > Viridiplantae > Streptophyta > Magnoliopsida > Solanales > Solanaceae > Nicotiana > Nicotiana paniculata. The sequence continues at coordinate 15,634 of ML317689.1, forward strand.
ACCCTCAATTTCATATCCCGCATGTGCAATATCAATAGAAAACACGACACGACAGGAACCTCGTGCATCCCCATATCAACAACCGCATGACAAAAACCTCGTGCATCACCCCAACAAGTGCAACAAAAACAATGACAATAGTACAAGATACGATAAATACATCAACTCAAGAACCTTCGATTACAAGATAGGCAAAACTAGTTCACAAAATAAACAAAATAATGAATGCTAGGCATATTAAGAACCGCTCAAAAAGGAAGGAAAATAGCATGTAACAGTAACGCGGGTTAACAACAAGAACTAGCACGAATCCGATAACTCTATGCACGGGCAACTCAACTAAGGTATAGTATATCCAAACTTTATTTAAGGTCGTCAGTTTCAAGGGTATTCAACAATTCCACGTAAGGACAAGCAACATGAAAATAATCATAACCTCAGTTAAGACCAACAATTATAGGATGGGATGATTATAGTTACAATTAGAGATAAGCGGTTAAGAAGACATAGCATGACATAAAAAGGGATAAAATCTTCAGATAAGTCACTTAGGAATCAAATAGGTAATAGAAGTAAATCCAAAAGTAAGAAATCCTACATTAAGCAGTAAAGATGAAACTAGAAATTAGGAACTCAATCATGTCAAGAACAATTCATACTCGGCAAATATAAGGACCTAAGATTTCCTAAAGGGCCAACTTTACACAATTAAGTCCGAGCACGCATTCGTCACCTCGCGTACACGGACTACAATCAACATAAAAGACTCAAATCCTAAGGGGTAATTCTCCACACAAGGTTAGGCAAGATACTTACCTCAAAGACGACAACCCGGTACTCTAAAATGGACTTCTCGGGTGAAAAGTCCTCCGGACGGCTCAAATCCAACTAGAACAATTTCAAAACACACATAAAACTTATAAGGAACTATTCCGGATAATAAAGTTTCGATCTTTATAAAAATCTAAAAATCAACCCAAAATCGACCCCCAGCTCTGCACCTCGGAACCCGACAAATTTTTTACGAAATCCGAACACCCATTCCAATATGAGTTCAACCATACAAAAATTATCCAATTCCGATGCCATTTCGTCCCTCAAATCATGAAATTTCATTTTTGGGAATTTCTTCAAAAACCAACATTTCCCGAACTAAAAACATAATTTAAATGATAAAAACAAAGATTAAATCATGGAATATATTTATTTATAAGTGAAGAACACTTAACCAATCGAATTGCTTGAAAAACCCATCAAGAATCGCCAAAAACCGATCTCTACAAGTCAAGATGTGATGAAATTGGTATAACCCTCGATTTGAGAATATATTCTGCCTACCCAGATTTTTGTCCATCGCGATCGCGAGAGAAGTGATGCAATAGCGTATGAAAATAGTTGCTGGCCCAAAATGTGCTACGAGATCGCGGAAGGACTTATGCGATCGCGTATAACGGGTAGACAGGCTTCTGCGATCGCGAAAAGGAAAATGAGGTTGTCTAGAAAGACCCTCCGCGAACGCGAGGTAAAGAGCGCGAATGCAAAGAACAAGAAGCGGGGTCTACGCGAACGTGGGAGGATAATCACAAACACGATGAAGGATTTGAGGTAGTCAAAAATAACACTTCACGAACGCGAAAGGCAGTTCACGATCGTGTAGAAGTACACCAGGAGGAAGAAAATAGCAGTTCAAAAATAGGAGAAATTGACCCGTAGCCCACCCGGAACACACCCGAGGCCCTCGGACCCCGTCTAAACACACAAGAAAGTCATATAACCTAACACTGACTCACTCGAGGTCTCAAATCACATCAAACATCACCGAAACAACGGATCACGCCATAAATCGAACTTATGAACTTTCAAATCTTCAAACTTCTAAACTCGTGCCGAAACCTATCAATTCAACCCGGAATGACGCCAAATTTTGCAGACAAGTCCCAAATGACATCCCGGAGCTGCTCCAACTCTCGGAATCGCATTCTGACCCCGATATCCCAAAAATTCCACTGTGGTCAAACTTCTCCATTTCCCAAACTTCAAATTTTCCAACTTTCGTCGAATTGCCTCAAATTACTCTACAGACCTCCAAATCCAATTCCAGACGCAGGCCAAAGTCCAAAATCACCATACAGATCTGTTGACATTACCCAAAACTCATTTCAGAGCTTTTTACACAAAAGTCAAAATCCCGGTCAAACTCCATCGCTTAAGCTTTCAAAACTAAAATCCTTCTTCCAATTCGACTCCGGATCATCCGGTAACTGAATCCAACCATGCACACATGTCGATATAAACAATGTGAAGATGTTCAATACCTTAATCCACCTAACGGAGCTTAAATTCACAAAACGACCGGTCGGGTCGTTACATATATACAAGAAAAAAACCCAGCCGACAAGGCATACCAAACTATACATGAGTTGACACCTGTCTATGAGCCTCTAAAGGAGAATAAGTGCTAAAATATTGCCGGAATAGGGCCCCGACATACCCATAATGTCTATAACAAAAATTCATACCAAGACCACAACAAGTTCGGAGAAGGGATCTTGCCAATAACCGCTGAACTAGGCAGCCTACTGTGGTGAGGGAGCTGCGTCTACTGTCGAGTGTAAATTATGCTCCGTTTAGTATCATTCTTGGGGAAGGCCGTATCCATTAAGGGTATCCAGGTGGTCAGACGAGTGTGGGGAGAGCTTTCGGAAGCTCAAGACTGCTTCAACCACATCTCCAGTGTTAGTACTGCCATCAACTTCAAGTTCTTATACCGCGTATTGTGATGCCTAGAGGGTAGGCGTTGATTGTGTTTAAATGCAGGAGGATAAAGTGATTGCGTAATAGCTATGATTTTTGGAAGGGTATAGAGAGATATCAGTTTGAGGCTAAGCAGGCGGGGTTATCTCCTACGGGGTGTTCTGAGGTTGTGTGATCCTTATGTTATTTTATTGCAAGTTCTCTTTTACCAGTAAATAATATATGTTGCAATTTGAGTTTAGATCGCTTGTGGAAGTTGGAATTACTATTAAAATGGTGTATGCAAGATTTGTAGATGATTTGATATATTGGATGGTTTGTGTTATATGAGCTTACGAAGGATTTAGTTGAATTTCACTGCGGTATTGTGGCGGTGATAGCGTATGGGAATTGAGAGTTATTGTTTGTCTTGATCTATGGATTTGATCCAAGTGGGGGAGTCTGCTAATGATAATTTAGTTGCACGATTAGGTGTTGTGTTGGTTTCAGTTCTAGGTATTCGGGTGAATCAGTTATGACCTGCAGAGGTGGAGTTTGAGAATGACTCGAGTAATGGAAATTTTTGGCTACCGGTTGTATTATATTCTATGGGAAATGGGATATATTGAATGATTGAGTTGTATTTTTAAACGGTGTAGTGTGTGTGGAGTAGGAATTTGCTTGGTTGCTTAGGGATGTGGGTTACTCCCTTGAGTGTTTGTGTGTTAATAGGGGCACATATCGTTCGGTCTTCTTGGTCGGTTTAATTGGGATTTGAGCAGAGTAAATGACTCTCGAGAATTCTGATGGATTCGAGATTTATCTGTAACAATCGGGAATCTTAAGGATATGTATTTAGCTAGAAATTGAGATTTATGTTGGATGGTGTCAAGACTTATGGCATTTCTATATTATTATGGATTCTACATTTCGGTATCAGGAACGGGAAATAATAGTTTAAATTCATAGAAAGTCTCTTTAGAGTAAGTATTTGAGATGTGGTACTTTGGGGTGCTTAAGAGATATTCAGTGGCTTATGGGCCTTAGGGCGATGTGGTTCTGTGCTAGGGTCTCGCGGGGTGATTTCCGGTTGAGGATTTTTGTACCATGGCAAGGAGAAGAATCAATTTGAAGGTAATTCAGAAGGAACTCGGAGAAATAGGACAACTTGGTAGTAGATTGGATCGGCATGGTAATGAGTAGGATCGGTTTTTTGGGTTCTTATGATGTGGTAAGATTCTACGTGTGATTCGTGGCAACGCTCTTGAGTTTTGATGGCCTGCGTAGCTTAGTTGAGTTAGAGGGATTCAGTCCTGACGGGTTAGATCAGTACAATAGGGTTCAGAGGGTTATGGATGGTCTCTACCATAGTTGAGATATTTATTTCCTACTGGTGCGTAGGGCATGTGGCGCATTGTAATTTTCTCCAGAATAAAAATAAAATGGAAAGTTCTTAGATGATTGAGTATGTAGTTGCTTGCGACTCAGAGTTGATCTTGAGGTTTTTCGTATCTTTCATATGGTGGCATAATGGGTGTGATGTGTGGTGTAGCATTGAGATTGTAGGTGTAAGGTCACGATCCGGTTTGAAAGGAAAGTTCTTAATTCTTAGGTAGCATGGACGATCTCAAATGATCAGATGGATGGTGTTACTTCTAGATATGGCTCGATGAAGGTGTAAGTTTCAGAAGATGCACTGTGTCTTGATTTATGGATACTTCATTGGTGTGGTGACACTCTCCTTGTTGGTTGGCTGAGGGTATTCAAATTCGGACTTGTAACACATACATATTATAGGGGTATTCCTCGTGGTGTGATCGTGTATTGGAGAAGTATTAGACATTCAGGCGACGGAGTTGAGATCGGATATGGTGATTTGTGTACTATGGGGGTTTGGAGAATGGAAAATCAAATGAGTAGATGATTTCATAGTTGAGGGCTGTAGAGACGTAGCCAAGGTTAGTCAAAGGATAGCGTGTGTTGTGATTCACTCATTGTGGACCTTCGGAGGGTCATTTGTCTATTGTGCATGAACGAATTGACTTGGGGTTCATTAGTAGGCCCAATAGGTATAAGTGTTTTGCATCGAGTAAGATTGATTTGCTCCATAGTGCTATGGTGAGGGGGAATGTTAGTTAGTGGTTATTGAGCTTATCTAGGCTCTGGGAGGATTTATGAGTTACTCTTCCCTGCTACGAGGAGCTGCGATTCATTGGTTTTAAGCACACATGGTGCGGTTCTGTTATGGTCTTATAGAGGGATTTGAGTGGAATAAATAATTGGGTATTGTAGGGTTGAGGCGTATAGGTTATGTTCTTTCGAGTTTCGTGTGGCATTGTATCATCCTATTCTCCGTGGTTATGGTAATGCACTTTGATTACTAGACGTCGAATTTCGCGTGGTTATTAATTTTGAGCAAGGCGAAGCGAGGTATATAATATGGATCAACGCTTGGATGGGGTCGCGCATTGTAGCGAAGTTATTTTGAGATATGATCCTTGTGTGTTGGATTCATGCATTTTGGATCTGCGGTGTGTGAGGAGTTTTTAGCATTGCGTTGTGGTGATACCTGTTGATCTTGTAGGATGGTTCTCTAGTTTGATGTCATTTTTCCATGTTTGAGGATATCTGGAATGTTGCTTATTAGTGCACGGACTTCACGGGTTGTGGCTTTAAGCTGTATTGATACGTCATGTCGCTAGAGTGGTTGTGGTAGATGAGATGAGGTTGTCGGACCTAGAATGGGTACTTTCGGATCTAATTGCGGTATATTTGGGAGGATATTGATGCTGATTTGGCTTAGAGATTTTGCTATAGTTCCTATGGAAGGAGAGGGAGTTCCACCAGTTGTTGATCCGACGAATAGTTATGGGTTTCTGCGTGTTTCTTTATTTATTGGTAGTATATAAAGGTGTTAGAATGGGTCTCTGTTTGATAATAGGGTTATTACCGACATTGGGTTGCTTGAGCAACTACTGTGATTAGAAATTATCGCTACGAGTGTTTGAGTTATGTTGGATATCATGTGATTTCGTCTTGAGCTATGGTTGGATACAGCTTGTTCAGACTTATACAGTGCGTGGATGCGTGATTCTGATCTTATAGATAAGTTCGGATGTGGAAATTGGATTCTAAGGCATATGGGTTAGGTTGGATGAAGAAATTTTAGATGTATTGTGTTATCAGATCTATGCATTATAGGGTGATGTGAGATCACCCCCGGGTATGTGCGTGGTAAGGTTATTCAGCGATTTGATGGCTTTTAGAACAACTCTTGGCATGTTCGAGGACAAATATGTATTTAAGTAGGGGAGGATGTAACGACCTGCCCGGTCGTTCCGAGAGTTATAGCCCCGCCTTCCCTATTTCTGCTTCATTATATGTTGTTCAGCTTTATTATGTTGTGTCATGTTGGTTGGCTCGGGTTCGGAGTGATCTTGGAGTGGATTGAGACACTTAGTCTCTTAATTTGGAAATTTGGTTGGAAAAGTCAACCAGAAGTTGACTTATGAGTAAACGATCTCGGATTGAGGTTTTTATTGTTCAGATAGCTTCGTTAGCTGATTTTGGAATTAGGAGTGTGTTCGGAAGGTAATTTGGAGGTCCGTGGTAGAATTAGGCTTCAATTGGATATTTGGTGATTTCCGGTCGGCAGCGGAAAATTAGATATCGGGGTCGGAATGGAATTTCGGAAGTTGGAATAGGTCCGTAGTGTCATTTGTGACGTGTGTGCAAAATTTCAGGTCATTCGAACGTGGTTTGGTTGGTTTCGGCATCATTGGAAATTTTTTGAAGTTTATAAATCCTTAGGCTTGAATTTGGGGTTAATTCGGTGTTTTGGTGTTGTTTTGGGGGTTCCGAAGGTTCGACTAAGTTTGTGTATTGATATGTGACTTAATGGCGTAATTGGTTGAGGTCCCGAGGGGCTCGGGATGATTTTCGGATGGTTATCAGAGGATTTGGAACATAGAAAGAGCAGCTGAAGCTGCTAGTTCTGTCAAAACTGCACCTGCGGAAAGGGAACATCATGTGCGAGGCACGCAAGTGCAGAGAAAGGCTAGCAGATGCGGGCAGGGGTGCAGTGGGGCTAGGAGCGCAGGTGCGAGAGCTGGAGCACACCTTGGGACCGCATGTGTGATGTTATGACCGCAGAGGCGGATTCTTGAGGAGTTAGTGGGAACCACATCTGCAATGGAATTTCCACAGGTGCAGCATCGCAGATGCAACCAAGTAACCGCAGGTGCGGAAATGCTAGGCAGAAAGTATATAAAGGACCCTTCGCGAATTTTTGGCCATTCTTCACAATTTCAACTCGGTTTTTGGGGATTTTGAAGAGGGATTCAAGGGGAAACTCATTGAGGTAAGGGTTTTGAACTTAATACTCGAATCTATGGTGAATTTCAGTCGATTAAGCATGGAATTCGTAGAAATTAGGGGTGAAAATTAGTGAAATTAGAGCTTGGAATTGGAGAGTTTAATTTTGGTAATTGAGGGGTCAAATGAAGTTGGATTTTGGTAAATTTGGTATGTATGGACTCGTGAGTGAATGAGGATTCTAGTTTTGTAATTTTCGTTGGATTCTGAGACATGGGCCCAGCGGTCGGGTTTGGCCAATTTCGGGAATTTTGGTTTAATTTGATAATTTTTGTGTGGGCTTTGTTTCTTTCGCATTTATTAATGATTGTATACAGCTAAAATTGGAGAGCCCTATTTTACGGTCATCTCGATGCTTAGAAGGCTTGAAAGCCCGAGCTCTGGTATCAATACATGTCGAAGGGCCTCAACCTCGAGGTAGTACGTATCGAAGGTCCCGACCTCGAGGCAGTAGGTATCGAAGGACCTCGACCTCGAGGCCGTACGTGTTAAAGGTCCTCGGTCTCGAGGCCATGCATATCAAAGGCAAACATGGAAAGGCGGGAAAATCCGCAAGGGGAACGTGGCTAAAACTGACAAAGTACACAAGATAGTACAAGCCCGTACCATGGCATTAAGTGGCTGTACCAGCCATACCACTTTACATTAAATAGCCGTACCAACTGTATTTCTTTGCAATAATTACACATGTACTATGCTAGGGTTCCCCCTCTTATATAAAGCGGACCCTTGTCACTTTAGAGCAGACATGATATTCAATATACAAGAACAACAACATTCTCTGCTCTCCAACTTAAACATTCTCTACAATCGTTCCATTGATTTATTACATTCATTTATTGTGTTTCATTTGTTGTTCTTCACGTATTACTAGTTATTGATCATAAATAGACCATTATTAAGGCCCACAATACTGTTTCATAATCATCGATAGCCCCAAGTTATGCTTCTCAAGCTCGACCTCGAGGCCTACCCGGATACCATCGAGGCTGGCCTCTAAATACTATTTCTCTCTTCATACTCTGCATCTACTGCCTAAACAACCGGTATTAAAATAGATCACATATTTTTAGAACAACATAAACAAATATAATTGTAGTTACCATTTTCACGGTACACAGTTTGGCGCCCACCGTGGAGCTAAAAATAATAGTGATTATATTAGTGTTGGTTTTCTAAAAACACAAGTTATCCTTCACACTTTTTCTTGTCCAAGAATCTTCAATTTCAGGTCAGAAAATGCTAACTTAGTAAACGCACGTGAAAAAAATGACCTCGAGGAGCACCGACCGCAAGAACCCTTGCTCAAAAGGGCCAAAGTATCCACCGCCAAGAAAAAGAAAACTCAAAGTTGTATACTTAAAAGAACTATTATGTTGAGAGAGGAAGATGTCGAAGCATTGTCCCAACCACATAGTGATGCGCTGGTAATTTCTTTCCTCTTGAATAGCGTTCAAATTAAGCGTGTACTTGTGGATCCAGGTAGCTCGGCCCTAATCGGATTCAGGGCAGTGGAGCAACTCAAGCTACTTGACCAAATCGTACCCGATTTTAATGCCCTCAAGGGGTTTAACATGGAGATCAAACGACAAAGGGGGAAATCATCCTCCCAGTCGACGTGTCCAGTACAGTTCGAGGCACCAGGTTTCATTTCATCGAAGGGGAGATGAGATACAACGCCCTGCTGGGAAGGCCATGGATACACATCATCAGGGCGGTACCGTCGACTCTCCACCAGATGTTGAAATTCCCAATCGCAGATGGTACAAAAATAGTGTATGGGGAGCAACGCGCGACAAAGGAATGTTCGTAGTACACGACGCAGCACCCGAGCCCATATACTTTGCCTCCGAGGGGTCGGAATACAAATTGGTCCTCGAAGATGACGAGGAAGACTTCCTCATGCCTCGAACTTTCGTGGCCCCCGAAGAATCAGATGCAACAAGATCAATGGTTAAAGAGATGGAACAAGCCGTTTTGATGAAACACCTACCAGATTGAAAGATATACCTGGGAATGGGACTAACTTCCGAAATCAGGAAAGAACTCATTCAATTTCTTATTAACAACATTGGTTGCTTTGCTTGGTTCCACTTAGATATGACAGGTATCTCCCCGGAAATAACCACTCATCGACTGAGCGTCGACCCCAGGTTCAAGCCAGTAAAGCAAAAAAAGGAGGCCTCGTCCGAGGTAAAGCATGCATTCGTCAAAGACGAGGTAACAAAACTCCACAAAATAGGGTCCATCAGGGAAGTAAAGTATCCCAAGTGGTAGGCCAATATAGTAGTGGCTCCAAGAAAGGGAACAAATTAAGAATGTGCGTAGATTATAAGGACTTAAATAAATCATGCCCTAAAGATTCATTCTCGCTGCCCAACATCGATCGATTGATTGATGCCACGACCGGCCATGAGACTCTCACCTTTCTCGATGCCTACTCCGGGTATAATCAGATTCAAATGAACCCCGAGGAAAGGGAAAAGACTTCGTTCGTCACAAAGTATGGCACATACTTCTACAATGTAATGCCCTTCAGGCTAAAAATGCAAGGGCACGTACCAGCGCCTAGTTAATAAGATGTTCGAACATAAAATAGGCAAATCCATGGAAGTTGACATTGATGACATAGTGGTTAAGTCTCTACACGCAGAAGACCATTTTACTCATTTGCATGAAACTTTCGACATCCTTAAAAGCTACAACATGAAGCTCAACCCCGAGAAATGCGCCTTCGGCGTAAGTTCGGACAAATTTTTAGGATTCATGGTATCAAACAGGGGGATTGAAATCAACCCCGACAAAATCAAGGCCATCGAAGAAATCATGGTGATAAACAACGTAAAGGCCATACAACGGTTGACCGGGCGGAGAGCGGTGCTAGGCCGATTAATCTCGCGGTCATCAGATCGGAGCCATCACTTTTTCTCTCTACTCAAAAAGAAAAATAACTTTGAGTGGACTTCGGAGTGCCAGCGTGCCTTGGAGGAATTAAAACGGTATCTCTCAAGACCGCCTTTGATCCACACCTCAAAGGAGGATGAAACTCTATACTTGTACTTAGCAGTATCCGAGGTAGCAGTAAGTGGCGTGTTGGTTCGAGATGAGCAAGGTATGCAATTCCTTGTCTACTATGTAAGTCGAACCCTGGAGATACTAAAACCAGGTATCGACACTTAGAAAAGTTAGCTCTTGCATTAATAAGTGCATCTCGAAAATTGAAACCCTATTTTCAAAGCCACCATATATGTGTTCTAACAACATATCCTCTTCGGAATATATTGCACAAACCTGAATTGTTGGGCCGGCCGGCCAAATGGGCCATCGAGCTCGGGGGGTACGATATTGAATATCAGCCCCGAACAGCTATCAAGTCTCAAATTCTGGCAGACTTCATGGCTGACTTTACGCCCGCCCTCATGCCCGAGGTAGAAAAAGAACTTCTGCTAAAAACGGCCGCATCATTGGGGGTGTAGACCTTATTCACCGACGGTGCCTCAAATGTGAGAGGGTCCGGGCTCGGCATAGTTCTGAATCCACCTACAAGTGGCGTAATTAGACGATCTATAAAAACTCTAAAGTTGACTAACAACGAAGCGGAGTATGAGGCTATGATTGCAGGTGTCAAACTAGCCAAAGGCCTGGGAGCGGAAGTCGTTGAAGCCAAATGTGATTCATTTCTAGTAGTAAACCAGGCGAATGGAAGCTTCGAGGTTTGAGAGGATAGGATGCAACACTACCCAAACAAACTTTAAATCACTTTGCATCATTTCAGAAAATGGACTATGGTCCACATACCTCGGGAGCAAAACAACGAGGTCGATGCACTCGCAAACCTGGAGTCATCCGTCGAAGAAGATAGCATACTCCCCAGGGCTGTTGTTCAGATATCCAAATCGGTGATCAAAGAATACCATACCGAAATCAAATCCACCAGCCTGACGTGGGATTGGAGAAACAAATACATCGATTATTTGATAAGTGGGAATCTGCCCATGGATCCGAAAGAATCAAGAGCCCTTTGGACCAGAGCAACCCAATTTTTACTCGACGAGAGTTGAGCTCTATATATGAGAACCTTCGATTGGCCGCTGGCAGTATGCTTGGGACCAGGAGATACTGATTACGTGCTCCGAGAAATCCACAAAGGCACCTACAGAAATCACTCTGGTGCCAATTCTTTAATTCAAAAGGTAATCAGAGCAGGTTACTACTAGGACATAATGGAAAGGGACATCCAAGAATTCGTCCAAAAATGCGACAAGTGTCAGAGGTTCGCGCCAATGATCCACCAACCCGGTGAACAACTACACTCATTCTTATCACCATGTCCAATCATGAAATGGGGAATGGACATAGTCGGCCCCCTACCAACGACACCAGGTAAAGCTAGATTTATTTTGTTTATGACTAACTATTTCTCAAAATGGGTGGAAGCACAGGCCTATGAAAAGATAAGAGAAAAAGAAGTCATCGACTTCATATGGGATCACATCATATGCCGATTTGGGATCCCCTCCGAGATAACATGTGATAGGGGGAAGCAGTTCATCAGAGGCAAAATAACAAAATTTCTCGAGGATCACATAATCAAAAAAATACTATCGACGCCCTACCACCCGTGTGCAAATGGTCTAGCCGAATCCACAAACAAGACCATCATTAGAAACTTGAAAAAGAAGTTAGAAAATGCGAAGGGAAAATGGAGATAAATGCTGCCTGAAGTACTATGGGCATATCAGACAACATCTAAATCAAGCACAGGAGAGATGCCGTTCTCTTTGGTGTACGTGTCCGAGGATTTGATACCAGTCGAGGTCGGAGATCCAAGCTCCAGATTCCAACATGCCACCGAAGAATCAAACAATGAGGCCATGGCCACATCCCTTGAACTATTAGACAAGAGGCGAGAAGCTTCAGTGGTCCGCATGTCCGTCCAAAAACAAAGAATCGAAAGATACTACAACCGAAGGTCAAACCCCTGATACTTTGGAACCGGGGGACTTAGTCCTAAGGAAAGTCACCCAAAGCACTAGAAACCCTAACAAAGGGAAACTAGGCCCGAGCTGGGAAGGACCGTACGGCGTCCTCGCGGTAATCAGCAAAGGATCCTACAAACTCGGCACCATGGAAGGCGAGCAATTGCCAAACCATTGGAACATATCAATCCTCAAACGCTATTATTGATAAGTTACAATCCTATACCTCTTTCCTTCAAACTTTTGCAGTGACCAAAGGCGCAGGTATACGGTTAAAAGGACTCAAAACATCCCCCAACTTGAAGGCCTTAGGTTATAAATCATGCGCTGCGCTCTTTTTCCCTCACATCGGATTTTATCCTAAAAGGGTTTTACCGGCGAGGTTTTTAACGAGGAAACATCCATATGCTACCTAAGGAAAACTCACAAGATATTCAAGGCTTCTCTTCGATCAATCTCGAATATTGAGGGGCATCCCCCTAGGAGATCATCGAGATATGCCAAAGAGGGTCTCGACAGGAGAATGATTTATTAGATCAAACGGTCGAATGAACCGTGTCCGTATAGAATGATCGAACCCTCGATGGAAGAAACATGTATGTTTGTACTAAGTAATCAGATAAGTACCTTCTATCATCAAAGCATTTCGCACATCAAAAAAGTTTTCCATTTTTACAAGAGACAGTCCCAGGGCCAAAACTTTAGCAAGCACACAGGAACTGTCCTCGACAGTCACTCCACCGAGTTGCCAAAACTCGAAGCCATAAGACCTCAGGGAAGGTAACTTCGAGATCGTAAGCCCTCCACGAGGAAATATCAACAGCATAAGCCCTCCACGAGGCAATGTCAACAGCATAATTCTTCCTCGAGGCAACCTCAATTCTGACTCGGGGAATAACTCCCGACTGTAAGCCCATCAAGCTATCTAACTCAAAGCTGTAACGCTCCCCGGCCGGAAACTTCAAACTCATAAGCCCTCCATGAGGCAACAACAAAACTGTAAGACCTCAAGCAAGACATGTACAAATTTGTAAAACCTTAAAACAGGAATAAACCCCATATCAAAGTCAAGGCTATATATCAAACTTGTACGACCCAAAAGGCATACACTCGATATAGACGCCATGGCTATCTCACTTGGAGACTAAAAGGCTACGACCAAATACAATGACCACTTTCATAAGGCTCCGGCCAAACTAACGCAACTCGGAGACGTCCGAATGTTGCCAAAAAAATGTAATAGCCCAAGTCGCCCGCTACATTAAAGGTTGTACCAACCTAAAAGCGTAAGAGCCCAAGTCGCCAGCTAGTCGTATCGAACTTACGCATAATCGCCCAAGTCGCCAGCTACAGGTCATATCGACACAAAGCGCCTCAGGGCCGATCTAAAAACCTGAGGGCCGTTGAGCTCGAGTCAAAACCCGACTCGGAGACTAAGCCCGATACGGTTAACTAAAGCGCCTCAGGGCCAAAAAAGCATAAGGGCCCAAGTCGCCCGCTACCTTAAAGGTTGTACAACCTAAAAGCGTAAGAGCTGAAGTCACCATCTAGTCGTATCGACCTTACACATAAGGGCCCAAGTTGCCAGCTACAAGTCATATCGACACAAAGCGCCTCAGGGCCGATCTAAGAACCTGAGGGCCGTTGAGCTCGAGTCAAAACCCAACTCGGAGACTAAGCCCGTTACGGTTAACTAAAGCGCCTCACAGCCAAAAAAACGTAAGAGCCCAAGTCGAGGTTGTACAACCTAAAAGCATAAGAGCCCAAGTCACTAGCTAGTCGTATCGACCTTACGCATAAGAGCCCAAGTCGCCAGCTACAAGTCATATCGACACAAAGCGCCTCAGGGACGATCAAAAAACCCGAGGGCTATTGAGATCGAGTCGAAACCCAACTCGAAGACTAAGCCCGATACGGTTAACTAAAGCGCCTCAGGGCCCAAAAAGCGTAAGAGCCCAAGTCACCCGCTACATTAAAGGTTGTACCAACCTAAAAGTGTAAGAGCCCAAGTCGCTAGTTAGTTGTATCGACCTTACGCATAAGATCCCAAGTTGCCAGCTACAGGCCATATCGACACAAAGCGCCTCAGGGCCGATTTAAAAACCTGAGGGCCGTTGAGCTCGAGTCGAAACCCGACTCGGAGACTAAGCCCGATACGGTTGACTAAAGCGCCTTAGGGCCAAAAAAGAGTAAGAGCCCAAGTCGCTCGCTACATTACAGGTTGTACCAACTTAAAAGCGTAAGAGCCCAAGTCACCAGCTAGTCGTATCAAACTTACGCATAAGAGCCCAAGTCGCCAGCTACAGGTCATATCGACACAAAGCGCCTCAGGGCCGATATAAAAACCTGAGGGGTGTTGAGCTCGAGTCAAAACCCGACACGGTTAACTAAAGCGCCTCAGGTCCAAAAAAGCGTAAGGGACCAAGTCGCCAACTACAATGAAGGTCATATTGACCTAAAGCACAAAATCCCGAGTCGCCAGAGCCTCGAGGTCAATTTATAGCCCCAAGGGTTTCATCTCAAAGTCCAATTCGCCAGGCTAACTACCAACAGGAAAATCAAATCAAAGAAGAATTCATATATATATATATATATATATATATGTGTGTGTGTGTGTGTGTGTGTGTGTGTGTGTATTGCAAATACATATTTAGAACGCTCCCACAGAAGTCTTATGAAAACAACAAGGCTGAAAATCTATTCTACTCTCGGGACCAGCTCCCTCGAAGGCCCCTCGAACCAGCTCCCACGACGGCCTTTAAGTATCAGCATCAGCTCAAGAAGAAAAAAAAAACTTGGCCTCGATCTCGCCTGCCTCGGCCTGCTTTATTTTTTCCGAGAAGTCAAAGCCCCTAGAATGTATCTCTTCGAGGATATCCCTCCAAGACCTGCATCGGGAACACTCATCACCCCTCCTCTCTCTGGTGAAAGCCTCCCTCATTTTGGCCCGAGCATCGGCAACATCTTTTAAGTAAACTGCCACTTTCTTGTCGGCCTTCATATTTAGAAGATCAGCTTCGAGCTTGACAATCCTGCTCAACTGGATTAAGCTATCTTCTCGGGCATTACAAAGTTGTATCTCGAGGGCAGCATCCTTTCCCGAAGCATACCTTTGACTCGAAGACTAAGTCCCCTACGGACAGTTATCAACTACCATCGATCGCCCATCAAGAACAGAAACCTAAGGGTTTATTTAAAAGTCCAAAAACTCCGGACCAATTATCAACATGCATCACAGTCTAATCCAAAAGCAAAGAAAAGACAAGAAATGGCAAAAAACAGAGGCCTTTATATATAGTGAAGATTCACAAAGGTGTATTTTACAAGGCTCATGCCTAGAGCCCTTACACGAAGAAAAGAACAAGCAAAAACCTAATCTACCATCTTTGAGACCTAATCCACCGTTGTTATCAGGACTATATCTTCTCCCCACCGGGGACTTTGTCTTCATCAAGCCCCTCGGGACTAGCATCCTCACCGGTTCTTTTTTCTTCGTCTTCGGCATCGGCTTCATCATCGGTAGAGATGAGGGATTTAGCGTCAATTTCATCTGCCTGCTCTATCTCTTCCGAGAATCCAAAGACCTTATTGCGAATCTCCTCGAGGTTCTACCCTCGAGATTTGCACCGGGCATGCTTATTGCTTCTTCGGTCTCGATGGAAAGTCTCCCCCTCAACTCCTTATGAGCATCGGTGGCATATGTATGAAGGTGCCTATTACATATATGTGAAGTTACTTGGACTCAGATTCAGGGAAAAGAAGAATTGGTGAAGCAGTTCTCAATATCATTATCTATCTGCGACACGAGAACGTATCTCCAAGTTATCTTCTCCCCGCCAAGGAATAGCCCGACCAGCTTTGTCAATAGCTATATCTCATTCATATGAAGAGATTTTTACCGGTTCCGCTTGTTCCCAACGGGAATCAACCTTCACCTCTTCATTATCAGTCACCGGACCAACATATCGAGGCATGGGTTCACGGCGGCCCGCTACCCACAAAGATTTGTCAGCCTCAAGATCAGATGACGTTTCATAAGGTACAAGGAGACACTCCTCAGTGTGAGTGGAACTGTCATTGCGCTTTTAGAAGAGCGTGAAGAAGAACGGGTTTCCTCTTTTTGAGGGGCCGTTTTAGAATTCTTGGCCATAGCTGCATTGGCCATAGCTGCATTAGCATTTTAGAATGAGAAGAAAAAAACTGGCAAAGAAAGCAAGAGCTGTTAAGTGGGGGTTTTAAGGTGTTGTGAAAGATGAATATTTGAAAAAGAAGGGTTGGAATATTTATAGAGGTTATTTCAAGCATGTTAAAGAAGTTGAAAAGGCCACAAAAGACGGTTCAGGGGTTTTTTCCGAGAACCGTGCTCTGTACAACCTCCCTGTCACATCAGTTGATAACCTCAAGTGACTGACGTCATGATAAAGACATCGATGAGCCAAGAATTCAAGACCGTTCCTTATTATTTCATTATAAGAAATGCGGGGACTATCTGTATACGGATAGAATCGGAGAGCCCGATTTTATTGTCGTCTCGACACTTAGAAGGCTTGAAAGCCCGAGCTCTAGTATCAATACATGTCAAAGGTCCTCAACCTCGAGGCAATACGTATCGAAGGTCCCCGACCTCGAGGCAGTACGTATCGAAGGACCTCGACCTCGAGGCCATGCGTATCGAAGGTCCTCGATCTCTAGGCCATGCATATCGAAGGCCAACATGGAAAGGTGGGAAAATCTGCAAGGGGCACGCGGCTAAAACTGACAAAGTACACAAGATAGTACAAGCCCGTACCGTGGCATTAAGTGGCTGTACCAGCCATACCACTTTACATTAAATAGCTGTACTAGCTGTATTTCTTTGCGATAATTACACATGTACTATGCTAGGATTTTCCCTCTTATATAAAGAGGACCCTTGTCACTTTAGAGCAGACATGATATTCAATATAAAAGAACAACAGCATTCTCTGCTCTCCAACTTAAACATTATCTACAATCGTTCCATTGATTTATTACATTCATTTATTGTGTTTCATTTGTTGTTCTTCACGTATTACTAGTTATTGATCATAAATAGACCATTATTAAGGCCCACAATACTGTTTCATAATCATCGATAGCCCCAAGTCAAGCTTCTCAAGCTAGACCTCGAGGCCTACCCGGATACCCTCGATGCTGGCCTCTTCGATATTGGGTTTGCATAATTTAGTTCTTTTCGCTCTTATTTCATTTTCTCGCTTCATACTCTGCATCTACTGCCTAAACAACCGGTAATAAAATAGATCTCATATTTTTAGAACCACATAATCAAATATAATTATAATTACCATTTTCACGGTAAACAATGATATAATACTGATCATGGATAGATTTGGGTCGAATTGTGGCCGAGTCGAGCGGAAAGGGAATTGCGGAGTAGATTTTCATCCTGTTTGAGGTAAGTAACGATTGTAAATCAGTTATGAGGGTATGAAACCCCATATTTTTGTACTATTTCACTACTTTGAGGTGACACACATGCTAGATGACGGGCGTGTGGGCGTGCACCGTTAGGGATTGTGACTTGGTCCGTCCCGTAGCAACTACAGAGTTGAATATTTTGATGTAAGTCGTATAATTAAAATATGTTTTAGAAAGCGTTCTTATAAATTTAGCTGAGCGCCATGTTTGGGGCCTTGTGCCGTGCTGTTTGGACCCTCAGGGGTATTTTATAACTATCCTCACACTATTTTTATTTGAAATCTACACTCAGTCATGCTTTTTACGTGTTTACTATTTAGTTGAGTTTCACTACTGTACTTTGATGCATATGAAAGTTGTTTTGGGTTGAGTTCCCTATTTTTATTGAAAATGTCCGAGTGGCTTGTGAGGTTTATGATTGAGTGAGGCCGAGAGCCTGATTTGTGAGGATATGATAAAGGATCAGGCTACACGCTGTAATATGCTATTTATAGGCCGAGTGCCAGAGTGATTGATGCGATGCTTTGGATTGTTATAGAGCTTGGTCGATTCTAAATTCAATCGCTATTGTCAGTCACTTAGGAAATATATCTGCAGGGCTTAACAATGATTCTAGGTTATAATTGTGATATATTACTGCTTGAAGTACCCAGATTCATGCTGAATAAAATCAGTAAGCAAACAAATAGGCCTTAATAAAACTGCCGTTTGCACTCTTTTTTTCTCACATAGATATCCTGCTTATAGGATTCCAAAGTTAATAAAGTTTGCTGATTCAATTGCGTGCTTTTGTTGACTATGTGTGGAGGTCACTGTGAGCCCATATTTGTTCCTTATCTGAAATGTCCTATTTGTTTTGTTTGTCGCCTAGATTTCACATTTTTAAGTAACATAGGTTAGTCTAGAACTATCCCAAATAGAGGTCCTAATACCTCCAGGGCCATAGGTAAGGGACGGGTAGTGCACACATAAGGAACGAGTTAGAAACTACTAGAACGCTTAAGTAACAACTTAAACATAGTAATTGGATAGTAAGGAGATGATAGTCCATGTGTTAATACTATGAGTAACACCCCGACTTGAGGGAGTTACAAAGTATTGCATGGAATGATCCCATAGGCTAAAAAACTTAGGTCCCCCTCCATTGTTCCTGTTTGAAATAAATTGAATATCGTATTTGTACAACTTGCTTCCTTCCCTTTTAGACTAATTCGCTTAATTTAAATTCGCCCGGGACCCACCATTGTGGACCTTGAGGGGTGCCTAACACCTCCCCCTCAAGGTAATTTGAGCCCTTACCCGATCTCTGGTGATGTAAACTAGTTAAAATGAGTTAATTTATCTAGGTTCCCTAACGCACGTTAATCCGTTAGGTGGCGACTATTCCAATTCCTTCCCATCTGAAAAAATGGAGTTGCCCAAAAAAATATCGAAACCCGATTTCGCGAGGAAAATGCGGCGCGACACTCAACCTCAAGCTATGCAAAGGTTACTGCTACGTTTTCTACAATAAGAGAAACGATACTATCTTCATTGTTTAGGCGTTGTAACTATTATACGTCGACCACGACCTATTTTATAATAAAATGGACAACATCTCCCCTATTTATATGACTTCCCACCAGTTACAACAACCACCAAACAGCCAAAAAAACATCAATGATTCTCATATTAAGCCTCCCAAAATTTTTAACAATTGTTACGAACGGTAAGTTTGGTTAAAATTAACAAACTATAGTTTAAATCCCTTTCTTCTCCCGTGAATATGTATACAGACACAAAAACATTATACTTATGTTACTATCACCAACAACAACACTACAATATCAATAACCAATCACCACACATTTATCCCTTTAAAAATGCAAGAGCAACTTCCACAATCTGATGAAACTATATCCAATTCTAGTCTACCATTTCTAGTTACTACTCCATATGTTTCATGGTACTAACAATTCCAACACTTATACAAGCTCACACACGTAAAGAAAGAGTGATTTCTTACCTTAAATGTACAACAAAAACTCTCATTCCCTCATTAATTCAACTAGTATTTGCTTGTGCATAGGGTTTAATTGAGCAAAGTGAAGCTTCAAGATACTAGAAGTTTTCCTCCTCTTCCTTGATTCAAAAGGAACACTTGGGAACGTTTTTATTGTTCAAGGGAACATCCAAAATAGTGTATGAACCCTTCTAAGGTCAACTAAGTTTCTACATATGTTCAAGAGAAATTTTCCAAGCCAGCTGAAGCTCTAAAGTGCTGGAACGTTTCTTGTTGTGAAGAAAATCGGCAATCTCATAAGTCTCGTGTTCTATAATTATCTTATGTAAAATGGGGCTCACGAGTAGATATATATGCTTTGTATGACTCATTACACTTGCTCATCAAGGTGATGACAAGAAAGTAGGTCATTAAATGTGGTGGTGAAGCAAGCACCTCTTTTTCTAATTCCTTTGTTGATAGCTATTTGTCATATATATAATATATGGTAATGTGTAGTAATATAAAATATGTGTACTTAAAATAATATTTGGACCCTACTTGTCGTACATTTCCGAAATGCATTTTCTTCCATTCGCTTAACCTATATCCTCCCGGACACATACATGACATTGTTCTTAACTCTTAATATCCTTAATGTTGGTCCCTTTAATGAAACACGTTTTCTTCAATTCGTTTAACTTCTAACTTCTAATACGTATTAACCACTCTTATATACCCTTGTAGAATCTAAGACAAATATGATTAACTTCTTATCGTCTCAAAGATAATCTCTTCTCGAATTTACGTCAACTAACTTACAGCGTGAACTAACGTATGTGAATATGGGTTGTAATACCCTCCCCCCAAGGCTATACAAAGAATTATGGATATATAAATTATTTGTATATCACCCTTTTGTATTAAGGAAGCGTATTCTCAATCTATTGCTTACCTTATAGAGCCGTTTCACCTTCTAATACGTCATGTGTTTCCCCGGCATCCTCGTTATCTTCAATATGGAATAGATAAGGGTATTTAGACTTCATATTCTCTTCTTCTTCCTATGTCATTTCTTCCATATTCTTGTTCCTCCATAATACTTCGGGGAAAGCTATATCCTTTGTTCTCAGCTTGCGGACTTGTCGACCTAATATAGCCACTGGCACTCCTTCATATGATAGGTCTTCTGTGACTTGTGCATCTTTGATAGGGACGACCCGAGAAGGTCTCCAATACATTTCCCCAACATAAATACATGGAATACTGGGTGGACAAATTCCAATCCAGATGGAAATTCTAACTCTTAAGCAACCTGTCCAATTCTTCAAAGAATTTTGTACGGATCGATATATTGCGGACTCAGCTTACCCTTCTTCCCAAAGCGCATAAAACCCTTCATCGGCGAGATCCTCAGGAAAACCCAATCACCAACCTCAAACTCTAAATCACGACGTCGGACATCAAAATAAGACTTTTGCCTGCTTTGCGCCGTCCTCAGTCGCTCTTGTATCACTTTCACATTCTTAACGTCTTGGTGAATCAAAGCTGGCCCATATAATTCTATTTCACCAACTTTGAACCATCCAAGTGGTGATCTACATCTCCTCCCGTATAATGCCTCATACAAGGCCATTTTAATATTAGAATAGTAGCTATTATTGTAGGCGATTCTATGAGTGGAAGATGGTCATCCCAATTCCCAATGAAATCTAGAACACATGCTCATAGCATATCTTCAAGTGTCTGAATGGTAATCCAATAATGAAGTCCATATTAATTACCTCACATTTCCAGGCCGGAATCTCTATATTTTGAAGCAATCCACTGGGTTTCTGATGTTCGATTACTTGTTGACAATTAGGATACTGGGCTACAAATTCTGGAATAGACTTCTTCATGTTATCCCACCAATACTGTTCCTTAACATCATGATACATCTTTGTCGAGCTGGGATGGATGAAATATCAGGATTGATGAATCTCAATCATAATCTTCTCTCGCAACCCTACCACATTAGGCACATATAATAGGCCTTGGTATCTCAGTGCTCCATCTACTCCGATCTCAAAAGTCATAATTTTACGCTGCTAAATGCTCTCTCTCAATCGTACTAAGGTAGGATCTTCATATTGCCGTGCTTTTATCTCAGCTACGAAAGATGATTCTGATGTATTCTGTATAGTAACACCTCCGTCATCAGCGTCCAACAATCTGATTCTCATATTAGATAGCTGATGGAGCTCTTTAGTCAACCCCTGTCTACCTGCCTCAATGTGTACTAAGCTTCCCATTGACTTACGACTGAGAGCGTCTGCCACAACATTAGCTTTACCGAGATGGTAGAATATCTTGACATCGTAATCTTTCAGTAATTCAAGCCACCTACGCTGCCTCAAATTCAACTCCTTTTGCTTGAAGATGTATTGTAAACTCTTGTGATCTGTGTAGATTTCAACATGGATGCCGTATAAGTAGTTCCACCATATCTTCAAAGCATATATTACTGCATCCAGTTCGAAATCATGGGTCGGGTAATTCTTTTCATGCTTCTTCAATTGTCTTGATGCATAAGAAATCACTTTCCCACGTTGCATCAATACAAACCCCAAACCTATACCTGAGGCATCACAATATACCACATAACCTTCTTTTCCTTCTGGGAGAGTGCGCACTGGTGTGGATGTCCATCGATTATTTAGCTCCTGAAAACTTCGTTCACAAGCGTCAGACAACTGAACTTAGTAGCTTTCTGTGTTAACTTAGTCAATGGTGCTGATATAGAGGAAAACCCTTCTACAAATCGCCTATAATATCCTGTTAGCCCCAGGAAGCTGCGGACTTCTGATGGTGTTGTAGGTCTCGTCCAATTCTTTACTGCATGGATCTTTTGAGTGTTGACACTAATACCCTCGTCAGATATCACATGGCCAAGGAATGCTACTGAGTTCAGCCAGAATTCACATTTGGAGAGCTTAGCATATAGCTTACGATCCTGAATCGTCAGTGTTACTATCCGCAAGTGCATGTTCCGCCTCCGAACGGGAATACACGAAAATGTCATCAATGAATACGATCACAAACACATCAAGATAGGGCTTGAATACAGTATTCATGAGATCAATAAAAGTTGCTGGGGCATAGTTTAGCCCGAACGACATCACCAAGAACTCAAAGTGCCCATATCTTGTCCCGAAGGCCATCTTTGGAATATCCTTCTCCTTAACCCTCACCTGATGATACCCTGAACGTAAGTCAATCTTGGAGAGATACTTGGCACCCTGGAGTTGGTCAAACATGCCGCCAATCCTTGGAAGTGGATACTTGTTCTTTATAGTAAACTTATTCAACTGTCAATAATCAATACACATCCTTAACAACCCGTCTTTCTTCCGCACGAATAATTGGAGCACCCCAAGGTGAAGTGCTAGGCCTAATAAATCCCTTATCCAGCAAGTCCTTCAACTGTGCCTTCAACCCTCGCAACTCTGCCGGGGACATCTTATAGGGAGGAATAGATATTGGTTGAGTGTCAGGAAACACATCAATGCTAAACTCAATCTCCCTTTCAGGAGGAAGGCCTGGGAGTTCATCTGGGAAAACATCTGAAATTTCATTGACCACGGGGATTGATTATAAAGTAGGCGGCTTCGCCTCCGCATCTCTAACGCGAGCGAGATGATAAATGTAACCTTTTGAGATCATCTTCCTTGCCTTAAGATAGGAAATAAACCTACCTTTTGGCATAGCAATGTTCCCCTTCCATTCGATGACGGGTTCATCAGGAAATTGAAACCTAACCATCTTCATACGACAATCAACATTTTCATAGCATGAGGCCAACCAGTCCATTCCCATTATCACATCAAAATAAACCATTTCTAACTCAAATAAATTCGCCGAGGTTTGACGACTACAAATCATCACTGTGTAACCTCTATATACCCTTCTAGAAATCACAGAATCTCCTATCGGAGTAGATACCACAGGTGGTTTACTTATCAATTCAGGTTCAACGCCAAACTTATTAGCCATAAAGGGTGTAACATATGACAATGTAGATCCCTGATCAATCAGCACATATACATCATAAGAATACACAGACAATATAGATGTAGCAACATCTAGAGATGGATCGAGATCCTGTCGACCTACTAGAGCATATGTTTGATTTTGAGCACCACTCAAACTCGACACTACACCTCTACCCCACGATCTGTCGACTGCTGAAAACCCCATGATGGAGGTCGAACTGATGAGGAAGAACCAGACACAGATCCAGTCGGCTGAGCCATACCACCACCTCCTCTATTAGGGAAATCCCGCATCATATGTCTAGGCTGTCCGCAAGAATAACACGCATCAGAACCTCGACAACACAGTCCAAAGTGGGCCTTGCCGCACTAATTACAACGGGGTGTTGGGGGTCTTGTCTGACTAGTATCCCTACAATATTGAGAGCCTGATGCCCGCGAACTCTGACCTGAACCAGAATAGGTAAATCGATCATACCGAGGCCTCTGAAAATTTGGAGGAGTACTAGCTACAGGTGTTAGTGTTACCTATGTTCATGATCTTTCACGGTATATTGTGATGCCTCGCGTGTTGGGCTCAGAGCGGTATTGATGCAGGAGGGAAATGTGATTGCATATGCGTCTCGGCTTTTAAAGGTTCATGAGAAGAATTATCATGTCCATGACTTAGAATTGGCAGCCATTGTTCACGCGCTGAAGATTTGGAGGCACTATCTTTATGGCGTGTCGTGTGAGGTTTTCATGGATCATTGCAGCCTTCAGTATTTGTTCAAGCAAAAGGATATCAATTTGAGGTAGGGGAGACGATTAGATTTATTGAAAGACTACGATAAAATGATATTGTATCATCCGAGAAAGGCCAATCTGGTGGCCGATGCATTGAGTAGGAAGGCAGTGAGTATGGGTAGCCTTGCATTCGTTCCAATCGGTGAGAGACGCTAGCTTCAGATATTCAGAATCTGGCCAATTAGCTCGTAAGGTTGGATATTTCTCCCAACAGTGTTTTATCTTTTAAAGTCTCTCGCTCTTCCTTATTCAAGCGTATCAAGGATCTACAGAATGATGACCCTCACTTGATGGTCCTTAGGGACATAGTTCGGCACGGTGCTGCCAAGCAGGTAACAGTTAGAGATGAAGGTGTTTTGAGGATGCAGGGTCGAGTATGTGTGCCTAATGTTGATGGTCTTCGTGAGTTGATCCTTGAGGAGGCTCACATGTCTAGGTATTCTATTCACCCGGGTGCTGCCAAGATGTACCAGGACTTGCAGCAGCATTATTGGTGGCGAAGGATGAAGAAGGATATTGTTGCTTATGTGGCTCGATTCTTGAATTGTTAGCAGGTGAAATATGAGACCAGAGACCCGGTGGTTTGCTCCAGCAGATAGATATTCTTGAGTGGAAGTGGGAGCGTATCACTATGGACTTCATTGTTGGACTCCCACGGACGCAGAGAAAGTTCGATGTCGTTTTGGTTATTGTGGATAGGATGACTAAATCAACACACTTCATTCCGGTGGAAAGTACTTATACTTCAGAGCGGTTGGTAGAGATATATATTCGAGAGATTGTTCGCCTTCACGGTGTGCCCGTGTCTATCAATTCTGATCGGGGTACGCAGTTTACCTTGCACTTTTGGATGGCAGTTTAGCGTGAGTTGGGTACCCGAGTTGAGTTGAGCACCACATTTCATCCTTAGATGGACAGGCAGTCCGAGCATACTATTCAGATCTTAGAGGACATGATCCGCGCATGTGTTATTGACTTTGGAGGTTCTTGGGATCAGTTCTTGCCGTTAGTGAAGTTTTCCTACAATAACAGCTACCAATCGAGCATTGAGATAGCTCCCTATGAGGCATTATATGATAGACGGTGCATGTCGTCAGTTTGATGGTTTGAGCCGGGAGAGGCTCGGTTGTTGGGTACAAACTTAGTTCAAGAGGCCTTGGAAAATGTCAAGATTATACAGGATCGCCTTCGTTCAGCTGAGTCCAGAGAAAAGAGTTATGCCGACCATAAGGTTCGTGATGTAGCATTCATGGTCGGAGAGGGGGTATTACTTTGGGTATCGCCCATGAAGGGTGTTATGAGATTTGGGAAGAATTTCAAGTTGAGCCCTAGGTACATCGAGCCATTCAATATTCTCGAGAGAGTGCGGGAGGTGGCTTATAGACTTGCGTTGCCTCCAGGGTTATCCTCAGTTCATCCGGTATTCCATGTATCTATGTTCCAAAAATATCATGGTGACCCGTCCCACGTGTTGGATTTCAGCTATGTCCAATTGGACAAGGATTTGACTTATGAGAAAGAGCCGGTAGCCATTCTAGACCGGCAGGTTCGTCAGTTGAGGTCAAAGGGTTACCCTTCAGTCCGAGTGCAATGGAGAGGTCAGCCTATTGAGGTAGCCACTTGGGAGTCCGTCAGACATGCGGAGTAGATATCCTCACTTGTTCTCCAGCTCAGGTACTTTTCTATGTCCGTTCGAGGACGAACAGTTGTTTTAGAGTTGGAGATTGTGATGACCCAAAAGGGTCATCTTATGAAATAAAGCTCTATTTCGGGCTCGTTAGTCTTAAAACATTATTTTTATTCACCTTGATTTGCTTGAGCAGTCCGGGCGTGAATATGGAAAGCTTTTATGTGAAAATATATGAAATAATAATTTTTGAGAGTTAAAGTTTATTTTTAGTTTACTTTTATCATCGTTTTGAGTAAAAGGACCCGGACCCATGTTCCGACGGTCCCGGGAGGTTCGTAGTAAAATATTGGACTTGGGCGTATGCCCGGAATCGAATTCTGAGGTCCCTAGCCTGAGTAATTTTTGAAGAAAATTGATTGACTAAAATTTAAAAAGAATTAAAGAAAAGTGATTATTGTTTGAACTCGTTGGTATCTGGTCCGTTTTGTTCCGGAGCCCGGTACATGTTTATTATAATATTTAAATCATATTTGTGAAGTTTGGTGAGAATCGGAGTTGATTTGACGTGATTCAGACGTCCAGTTGAGAAGATAATAATTTTGAGTGTTCTAGAGGAATTCATGAGTTTTAATGATAAATCCGTAGTTTTAGGTGTTATTTTGATGATTTGATCGCACGAGAAAGTCTGTATGAAGTTTTTAGACTTACGTGCATGGTTGGTTTGGATCCCCGAGGGCTCGGGTGAGTTTTAGATAGGCTACAGAGTGTTTAGACTAAGAAAAAAAATAGCTGATGCATCTGGTGTCTGGTGCAGGCCTATGATCTCGCAATTGCGAGATCATGCTTCGCAATTGCAATCCTGACATGCCTAGTAATAGAGACAATTTTTATCGCAAATGCGATGCACTGCCCGCAAATGCGATGCACTGCCCGCAAATGCGATGGCCCCAGAAGTCACAAATGCGACATTTTAGTCGCAAATATGAAGGCAGTAGAAATGTGAAGGGTTTGCAATTGCGATACACATCTCACATTTGCGAACTTCGCAAATGCGAAGCTCCAGTCGCAATTCCAACATCTGCAGCCTGTTAAGTTGGGACTTAGACGAGGCTTTCACCCATTTTTCAATTCTCTCGAACCCTAAACCTCCATAGGAGATTTTTAAAGACCAAAACTTCTCCAAATCAAAGGTAAGTGATTTCTAACTATTTTCTTTCAATCTTTTACAACTTTGTACAAGATTTCAGCCTAGAATCTAGAGTTTTCATGGTAGAATTAGGGATTTTTGGGTAGAACTTAGGAATTTCGAAATTTGGGGATTTAGGCATCGAATTGAGGTTGGATTCCAAAACCAATTGTATATCCGGGCTCGGGGGAGAATGGGTAAATGGATTTTTATCCGAACCTCGAGATTTGGACCAAGCGGCCCCGGGGTTAATTTTTGTATTTTGTTGGGAAAACTTAGGAAAACCATAATATTGAGTTAAATATAGTTCCTTTAGCAATATTTAATGATATGAAACCAATTATGATTAGACACGGCTGAGTTGGAGGCCAATTCTAAAGGAAAAGCTATGCTTGAGCAGTGAGTGGCCTGCGAAATCGAGGTAAGTGTTGTATCAAACCTTAGCTTGACAGAATAGGTATTGTGTGACTATGTGCTATTTGTTTCGTTGCTAAATACGACGTATAGGTAAGGTGACGAGTACCTATACGTTGTGGTTAGGTCATAATTGTCACGCCCCAAAATCGGGGGACGAGACCGGCGCCTACCGGATGAACCCGGTCAAGCGGACCTGGATTGCCTTTCCCACCCAACGCATTTCCCCGTGTTCATAATGTACATTTATAAGTGAAACAACAAATATAATCAAAGCATGCGTTTACAACCTAAGTCAAATTTCCTCTTTTAACATTTTCAACATTTAATCTTCCCAAAACATGCATTCTAAAATACAACACTCCCGATACGGGATCGTGATTACAAACGAGTACGACAACTACCCCAAATACATATATACAACCCACATAATGTCTATGGAGCCTCTAAAGATACAGAGAAGAGTATATAAACGTGTCAGCAACAAGGCCACCACTATACCTTAACAGAACAGAATATGCAAAAGATGATGGCATAGACTACGCACGACCGCGAAAGGAAGTGGGGCTCACCAAAACTGCTGAGGAGATGAAAGGAAGGCACATGTATCGACGGACCGAGCTACCTGCTATAGAACCACCAATATCCATATAAAAGTTGTAGCGCCCCCGCTAAAGGGAAGTTAGTACCATGTAATAGTACTAGTATGTATGAACAAGCTTTACTCTAAGTAAAAGCAAATAATACAGAGATAGGAGGCAGTCAAAGGAAACCAAACAAGTACTGCACAGAGATACATAAAACACAAATGAGAGTTCCACAGTTTCTTATTTCAATCGTTCTCCTGTTGCGGCGCGCAACCCGATCCCACCTTACAATCACATTACACCCTTATTACTTCTGTTGCGGCGTGCAACCCGATCCCACCTTATAATCACATTACACCCTTATTACTTTTGTTGTGGCGTGCAATCCGATCCTACCTTACAATCACATTACACCTTTATTACTTCTGTTGCGGCGTGCAAACCGATCCCACCTTAAAATCATATTTGATAGCAACATCAACCAATCAATTTAATCACAAGGATTTTCATCATCAAGAATATACATTCGTAACAACCAAATAACCATGTGAGATCAAGGCCACAATAATCTGTACCAAACACTGAGTCATATACATTATATGGTATACCATTAACATATATTTCAATTAGATGAATCCACATTTCCTTTCCATCACTTGCTACACATCATTTAGCACTTAGATACATTCAACAATTTGATTCATTATCATTTCTTTTGTTTTGCAGCACATCCTCTCATACCGATGTATTCAACATTTAACGA
Organism: Nicotiana paniculata; assembly: GCA_005239505.1. NCBI lineage: Eukaryota > Viridiplantae > Streptophyta > Magnoliopsida > Solanales > Solanaceae > Nicotiana > Nicotiana paniculata. The sequence goes on from ML317689.1 coordinate 44,558, forward strand.
GTTTTGCACATGATAGAATACGCATAAGGAATCACCTTTTCACAATCTCATATAGCATGGTGGCATGGAAATCAACTAGGACAATCAGAGAACAAAATCTTACGCCTCAACACATTGGAATAATCGTTTCACATATGCATAAGCCAGAAACTTATACCGAATGCTCGGACACCAACAAGGTGACTCTATGAAGATTAAAGTTAGCCATACATACCTCAAGTTGGAATTTCCCTTTAATTTTCTATCCCAAATCACCGGACCTTCTTACGCCTTCAATCTAATTTAAAATGTGACATATTCAAACTTAGAGTTAGGAACCTTGAACTTATTTGGGCATTTTATCAAATACTATGTGATCCCTTTGATTAATTAATCCCTTTTTAGTGAAAGGTTGCCCTAGCCTACTTCCCTTTGCTAGATTATAGAATATTATTCACATGCATGCAAGGTCTTAACTTTCCTCTTCAAGAACCAAACTATGTGTGTTCTATTCTTACTAAATTATGAGAATTTGGGGAAATGGGGTGAAGACTTACCTCTTATGGTGAAGAAGATGACGACTACTCGATTAATTCCAGGTCTGAGTAGAGATGGAGGACCAACTTTGGGAAAATGAGGACCTCTCTCATTAGAACCCACTCTCACTTCTCTCTATTTTGATCAAATAGTCTTTAAAAATGAAGGGGAGGCGTGTTTTATGCGGTCCGCATACCTGTCGCATAAATGGCCTTCAGATGGGCCAAAAAGGAAAGCAGACGTCCCAGGTATGCGACCACTATGCGGTCTGCATACCTGTTTTGCGATCGCATAGTGCGTCACATAACTCCCTCCGCAAAAATAGAGGTGCAAGAATGCGACAACTATGCGGCCCGCATTTGTGTAATGCGATCACATTATGGGCCGCATAATTGTCCTCAAAATGGGCAGCAACTGTCCAGGTATGCGATCACTATGCGGTCCGCATACCTGATCTGCGATCGCATAGTGGACCGCAGACCCGCGCAATTCTGGAAAATTTTATCTTTTAAGTCCCGAGGTACTTTTTACTCCACAAGGGTCCATTTTAAGAATTTTTACAGTTATAACCACATGGGGACCCATTCAGGCATTGTTTTTAGACTTGAAATTTTACGGGTCTTTCCATCCTTCCCCACTTAGAACCATTCGTCCTCGAATGAGGACTCGGGGAGTCACTTAGTTAAGAGAACACAAAACATGCCAACCCCCACATTTTTACTAACTCGGATATTTCTTGAAAATTTCGCCAGAGTTTCCTTTGTAATTAGGCCTATCTACCTGTGAGAGAGCCCCTGAAACACATTTTAACCAATTCCACACATTTTCAGTTACTCTATCAACTTGCACATCATCCAGTCATTTCAACAAGTTGCATATAATTCAATTACTTCCACAAGCCACACATAGTTCAGTTAACTCCACAAATTTACACATAATTCAACTATTACAATGAGTTGCACATAATTCAGCTATTATAATGAGTTGCACATAATTCAACTATTACAATGAGTTGCACATAATTCAGCTATTACAATGAGTTTCACATCATTCAGCTATTTCAAGGAGTTGCACATGATCCAACTAATCACAACAACATATACCATTGTGGCACAAAGTTTGAGAAGTCACAATAGTAGGGTAATTAGGGAAGTGGAGTGTTCTTGCACAAAATTTGACGCCAATGTAATTGCTTAGAGATGACAACTTTCAAAACCACTACCGGACTTATTCAAACAAGTGGGTATATTTCTCTTTCATTTCATTTTCCGCTTCCCACGTGGCTTCTTTGACTTGTTGACTCCGTCATAATACTTTGACCGAATCGACCTCTTTGTTTCTCAACCTACGAACTTGCCTATCAAGAATAGCAACCGGAACCTCTTCATATGACAACTTTTCATTAATTTCAATGGTCTCAACCGTCATGAAGACAGATGGATCTCCAACTACCTTCTTCAGCATGGACGCATGAAACATCGGGTGCACTAATGACATCTCAGGGGGCAATTCCAGCCTATACGCCACCTTCCCTATGCTTTGAGAAATCCTATATGGCCCGACATACCTTGGGTTCAATTTCCCTTTCTTCCCAAACCGCATCACTCCTTTCATGGGAGACACCTTCAAGAATACCCAATCATCTACTTGAAACTCCAAATCTCTTTGACGAACGTTCGTATAGGATTTATGACGACTCTGAGCAGTCTTCATCCTCTCCTGAATGACTCTAACTTTTTCCATAGCTTGGTTCACAAGATCCGGTCCTAGCAGTTCCGCCTCACCAACCTCGAACCATCTAATCGGAGACCTACACCTCCTTCCGTACAATGCCTCAAATGGGGCCATCTGAATACTAGCATGGAAATTGTTATTATAAGCAAATTCTATAAGCGGCAAGTGATCATCCCAGCTACCCTTTAAATTTAATACACAAGCCCGTAACATATCTTCAAGCGCCTGAATGGTCCGCTCTGCCTGACCGTCCGTTTGCGGGTGGAAAGCTGTGCTGAGATTTACCTGCGTACCCAGACCTTGCTAAAATTTCTTCCAAAAGTTAGCTGTGAATTGGGCCTCTTGATCCGAGATAATAGATACTGGAGTGCCATGGATCCTGACTATTTGCTTGATATACAGCTAAGTGTACTTTTCTGTAGTATCGGTGGACTTGACTGGCAAGAAATGTGCCGACTTCGTGAGTCGATCCACTATTACCCAAATTGAGTCGAACCTACACGGAGTGCGAGGTAACCCCACCACAAAGTCCATATTGATCATTTCCCATTTCCATGTCGATATTTCCATAAGATGTGCCAACCTACGGGGCCTCTGATGTTTGGCCTTCACTTGCTGACAATTTGGACACCTAGCCACAAAGTCCGCCAATCCCCTTTTCATACCATTCCACCAGTTAATCTCCTTGAGATCGTGATACATCTTCGTAGAACCTGGGTGTACGGAATACCTAGAATTGTAAGCCTCTGCCATAACTCTCTCCCGAAGATCATCCACATCCGGAACACATAGCCTCCCTTGGCACCGCAAAACACAGTCATCATTGCCGAGTGAAAATGTTGTAGTCTTGTGATTCAGAATTGCTTCTTTCAACTGTGCCAAAGCTGGATCCCTGAATTGATTTCCCTTGACTTCTGCTACAAGAGAAGACTCCGCTCCATTATGCACCATGACATTCCCTTCATCTGAGGTTGAAAGACATACCCCCAGACTGGCCAACTGATAAACCTCCCGAGCCAAAGGCCTCTGACCTGCTTCCAAATGAGCCAAGCTACCCATGGATTTCCGATTAAGAGCGTCGGCTACCACATTCGCCTTTCCTGGATGGTAAAAAATGTTCATATCATAATCCTTGAGCAACTTAACCACCTCCGCTGCCTTAAGTTCAACTCCTTATGTTTGAATAAGTACTGAAGACTCTTGTGGTCTGTGAACACGTCCACATGGACTCCATAAAGATAATGCCGTCATATCTTCAATGCAAACACAACCACCGCGAGCTCCAAGTCATGCCGGGTAACTCTTCTTGTGATTCTTGAGCTTCCTATAAGCATATGCTATTACCTTACCACATTGCATCAATACACACTCCAAACTAACCCTTGAAGCATCACAATACACCACAAACCATTCTGAACCTTCTGGCAAGGTCAACACTGGGGCCGAAGTCAATCTTGATTTCAATTCTTGAAAACTCTTTTCGCAAGCATCAGACCACTGAAACTTAACCGCTTTCTGTGTCTTCTTAGTCAATGGGGAGGCGAGGGTAGAGAATCCCTCCACAAACCTCCGATAATATCCAGCCAAACCCAAGAATCTGTGAATCTCTGTCGGGGTCGTTGGTGTAGGCAAATACTTTACTGCTGCAATCTTTTGGGGATCAACCCGAATCCCTTCCCTGGAAACAACATGGCCCAAAAAGGTGACTGATTCTGGCCAAAACTCACATTTTGAAAACTTCGCATACAACTGGTGCTGAAGAAGAGTTTGCAGAATTGCCCTGAGGTGATTAGCATGATCTTCCTCACATCGCGAATAAACAAGGATATCGTCAATGAAGACAATCACAAAGGAGTCAAGAAACAGTTTGAAAACCCGATTCATAAGATCCATAAAAGCTGATGGGGCATTGGTTAGCCCAAAAGACATTACCAGAAATTCAAAGTACCCATATCGAGTCTTGAAGGCAGTCTTAGGAATATCCTGCTCCCTGATCTTTAACCGGTGATACCCGGACCGCATGTCAATCTTTGAGAAGAACTTAGCACCTTGCAACTGGTCGAACAAATCATCTATCGAAGCAATGGGTATTTGCTTTTGATGGTGACGTTGTTGAGCTGCTGATAATCAATACACACCCGAAGCGATCCGTCTTTCTTTCTGACAAAAAGAACCGGTGCGCCCCAAGGCGACACACTTGGCTGAATGAAACCCTTTCTCTAATAGATCTTTCAATTGTTCTTTTAACTCCCTCAATTCTGCTGGTACCATTCGGTAGGGTGGAATAGATATTGGATGCATATCTGGCAACACATCAATCACGAAATCGATCTCTCTATCCGGTGGAATCCCAGGAAGCTCGTCCAGAAATACTTCAAGAAATTCATTCACAACAAGCACAGATTCGGGAGCAGGCACCTCTGAAGTGGTGTTCGCAACCCGGACCAAATGGTAGATGCACCCTTTTCTGATCATCTTTGAGGCCTTAAGGTAGGAAATAAGCCTACCTCTTGGCACAACATTATTCCCCTTCCACTTGATAACTGGTTCATTAGGAAACTCGAGCCTCATAATTCTGGTTCGGCAGTCGATTTTAGCAAAGCACGAATAGATCCAATCCATCCCCATGATAACATCGAAATCTACCATCCCTAGCTATATAAGATCGGCCGTGGTATCCCGACCATATACCGTGACAACACAATTCCTTGAGGTAAGGTTTTTGGATTCTAAACGAGTTTATATGTGATTATATGTCAGACTTATGGTGGAAAATTAGGGAAAAACTAGTGCAAATTGGGTAATTAGGGCTTGGGATTTAGAGTCTTTAAAAATGGAGATTTGAGGGGTCATTTAGACTCAAAATTTAGTGTTCTTTATATGTACGGACTTGTGAGATGATGAAGAACAATTTTGTATAAAAATTTCTGAGTTTCGGGACGTGGGCTCAGAGGGTTTGGTTTGACCAATTTCGGGATTTTGAGTATGTTTGATACATTTCGATTGTGATTTGTTCCTTAGCATATTATAATGACATACATCTGATTGTTGGTAGATTTGGAGCACTCGGAGGCCGAATTTAGAGGCAAGGGCACTGCAGAGTAATATATTAGCCGGTTTTGAAGTAATTAACGCTTCCAAACTTGGAATTGAGGGTTTGAAATCCCAAACTATTTGATATATGATGTTAATTAAGGTGACGCACTTGCCAAGTCACGGGCATGCGGGCGTACACCGAATGTTTGTAGCCTGGCTCATCCCATGGCACTGTCTAATGGTTGTCTCAGGTTGATATTTGTACTTGGAAGGTGGTATTTGCCTTGGTCGCAATAGAAATCATGCTAAGTATAAATGTTAAGGCTTCACACCGATATGTTCGGTCCGGAACTATCGATTATTGCTGTCTCTATTTATGATTATTGTTTTCATGTACTTAGTCCTGTTATAGTATATGTTTCATGCCTCAGTCTCGTAAGTTGCTAGTTTATTCTGTTATCATTGGTTTGGACTGATTTTCATATGTTAGAGCATTGTGAGTGAGACTGGAAGGTACTGACTGAGTGAGGCTTGGAGCCTGGTTTTGAGACAGTTATGAGGTCGGACTACACACCGCAGCGACCCTAGAATCATGCCTTCGTTGGCTTGATATAGCGCTTGGGCTGAAAGGAGCCCCTCCGGAGTCTTTACACGCCCAGTGAGCGCACATATATTGAGGGATGGATTTCCCTGGATATGGATCTTGTCCGAGTATTATGTATTGGAGATAGATTTTGTCCGTGGATCTTATGTTCCGGAGATGGATTTCCTCCGTGGGTATTATGTTCTGGAGATGGATATTCTCCGTGGTGGCTGGATCGGCCTTTTTCCTCAATACTAGGTGACAGTGTCACTTGTGTTTATGTAATATCCGGGATGGACTTCCCTGGGCCGGGAGGCCGTAGTCTAGTACTGAGTGGACCACCTTATGAGAGTTTGATTACTGAGTATACATCATTCTTGATTCTATATTAATTCATGCTAGGATACAAAGTTACAGACATATGTTCATGCATCGTGTTTATTTCCTGATATATTACTGTCATGTCTGAGTTATATACTGTTGTTCGAATTATCGGAGGTTTAGTCATCACTACCTCTCAGCCCGTAGTGTGATTTCGTTACTACTGAGTTGGTGTACTCACGTTAACCCATGCACCATGTGTGCAGATCCAGGTACAGCGGGATTCAGCTCTGGTCAGTGAGTAGTAGCAGTTTCATGAGAGTTCACGAGGTAGCAGCTGGTGACCATGATCTCGTCTTCTCTTCCTTTTCTACCGTTGTATTTATTTTCAGACTATGTTGGTCATTTCTTTTTGGTTGTATTACGTACTAGCAGCTCATGACTGTGTGACACTAGATCTGGTGTTTGTAGGATTTGTGTTTTGAATTTCTTAAACTGAGGTTTCTAAATTTTGATTTATTATTATTTTTATCCAAAGACTTGTTAAGAAGGATATTTTATTGGAAATTGCATTTAGTTAGATAAAATGGGTGGCTTTCCTGGTTTCACGACAAGCGCCATCACGATTCCGGAAATGGGTCGTGACAGGTTGGTATCAGAGTGCTAGGTTAAATAGGTCTCACCAGTCATGAGCATGTTTAGTAGAGTCTTGTGGATCGGTACGGAGACGTCTGTACTTATCTTCGAGAGGCTGCAGAACCTTTAGGAAAAATCTCACATACTCGAACTCTTGTCGTGCGAATCCATTGATTCAATCCGAAGCGTAATTATTTGAACTCCTTTCATGTATTCAAACGCGCATGTGAGCGCTCGGTATCACCCGTGCATTGATGGTTTGTGACTTCCATGAATGGGATGTGATTTTAGCATGCTTGGGGCCAGTCTGGAGGACTTGAGGCCAGATTCTTTTTGTCTGTAGCTTGATTGCCGAGATTTCATTTGTGTGAGCATATGTATTGGGGACTTATAGGTCCGTTGGTGTCCTTATTGATGGAACTTTGTGACTAGATGACTACGTGGTGAGTTTGATTGATAGTTAGTTGTGTTCAGGTTGTTTTATTGTGACAAGAATGGACTAGCGGGAAATGTGGCAAGGACCATTAATTATTTGACGTCTATATTGAGTTAGGATACGGCTTCGAGTTGTGAGTGTATTGAAGGACCTCCCGTGTGGTTTAGTTGTGGAGTGAAGTAGATTTTTCTATTGTGTTATGAGTTCCAGGTGATGTCTTTTGGGTTGACCAATGCCCCAACAACGTTCATATATTTGATTGACGGTGTATTCAGCCGTGTTATAACTCTTTTGTTATTGTATTTATTGATGGCATCCTACCGTACTCTCATAGCCAAGGATAACATACTCGGCATTTGATGATGGTATTACAAAAGTATAGGGAGGAGAAGCTTTGTGCGAAGTTCTCCAAGTGTGAATTGTTGGCTTAGTTCAGTAGCATTCTAGGGACACGTGGTGTCCAACGAAGGTATCTATGTGGTCAGACGAGTGTGAGTGGAGCTTCCAGAAGCTCAAGAATTCCTGGGCCACAGCTCCAGTGTTAGTATTGCCATCAGCTTCAGGTTCTTATACCGCTTATGGGATGTCTCGAGGGCAGGCAGTGGTTGTGTTCTACTGTAGGAAGGTATAGTGATTGCGTGATAGCTATGATATTCGGAAGTGTATAGTGAGATAACATTTTGAGATTTAACAGGTAGGGGTATCTCCTGCGGGTTGTCCTGAGGTGTGTGACCCTTATGTTTATCTGTAGTAAGTTCTCTCTATCAGTAAATGATGCATGTAGCAATTTGAGTTTAGATCGCTTGTGGGAGTTGGCATGAACATCACAATGGTGGATGCGAGATTTGACAAATTGATTTGAGTGTTAGATGGTTTGGGTCATATAAGCTTATTGAGGATTTAGTTGAATCCCACCAAAGCATAGTGGCAGTGATAATGTGTGGGCATGGTCTTGTTTGTCGTGATCCTTGGCTTTGAGCCAAGTGGGGGCCGAGTCCCGGTCGATTGATGTTGATACTGCTCGGATGCCATATTTACAATCAGTGGTGAATGAGATTCTAAGAGTTCATCCTTCAGGTTCACCTCTCTCGTGCGTGAAACTTTTTATATCTGACATTCAACTTAACAACAATATGGTTATTCCTTCACATGCAATAATAATTGTTAATAAGTGATTTATTAAACATAATTCTAATGTGCGGAAGGCTTGATTTCATGTCCGAGCGGTTCCTGATGGTGGAAAGTGGTGCTTATATGGATGTAAGGGATGATGACCTTTGTAGCAGCAAATTACAATCCTTGAAGTGTTTGAGTTCCTTCTGGCAACGATTCAAGGCCCGATATATGTTTTCTATAAACATAGGGATAATAGTATATGTTTGTCCCTCGATTCCCTCCATTAAAACTTTGGCTACCATAGCCAACCTGGTGTGAATCCTGTCTCCTTTACTTAGAAACACTATCATACCCAAAAAGCATACGATGAATAGAAAAACCCTACGATGAGTCCAACCTAGAGAAGTGATGGAGAATTCGTCACGAAAGGTACGATAGGATTTGTTGTCCATATCATTCATAGAGATAGTCAAAGGGTATGTAGGACTTCTTCAGACACTCCAAATCGTCGTTCTTTCTTAAACCCATCATTTTTAGAACCCCCCTAGTAGTACGACTTTTTGGCACCAATAAACCGGGACTGTCCCAAGGTAGTCCATCAAATCCCCCTATTTCCTCCAGAAGAGGGGTCATTTCTATGTTGCCAAAATGGGATACCGCCCTTTCTCCGTCCCAGAACATAGTAGAACCCTCGATCAATACGTTGTTTGGTTGGAGGTCCAATAAGGAAGGTAAGTTTTCGAGGACCCTTTTCACATGATCTTTGTCGCTTGGCAAAAGGTTCTCCCACCAATGCAACAACAATGGTGGTATACTTTTGACCATGCCGAACCTGGGGACTTCGTGTCACGACCCAAATTTCCCTCCATTGGGTATCGTGATGGCACCTAGTCTTAAGGACTAGGTAAGCCTAATATTCAGGAATAACAACAATAATAAATAGAATCTAATACCTTTCTGAAATAAATAATTCTTTACACATTTTATATTCCCAAAACCCGGAAGTACAAGTCATAAGCTTTTAAGAATTTACACTAAATTCCTAAAAATACCACTGTTCAGAAATAAGTGCAACAGTGCAAACAAAGTATAAGATGGTGACTCCGAAACCGCGAACACTGAAGCGGTTTTACCTTGAGTCTCCACAACAGCAACCACGCTACTATCAATCACTCGGTCGGCTATGCGAAAACCTGGAATCTGCACAAAAATGTGAAGAGTAGTATGAGCACACCACAACGGTGCCTAGTAAGTATCAAGACTAACCTTGGTAAAGTAGTGACAATGACTAGTCAAGACACCCACTGGTCTAATAAAAACTGAACAAGTATCAATATAGAAATCAGGGAAGTAATGATATACATAAAGGCTACACAATATAGCTAACAAGACAGTGAATTCGATAAGAATGAAAACAATACGTATCAGCGGAAACCATGAAGTAACACAAATACTGAATAAGACACAGACAATCCCGACATGTAAATATATAACACGTGCATGTACTGACTCGACAACTTCAACCACTTCTACATCAAATTCATAATCATCTCCACGAAGTTCCGAACCTCGGACAAATCACCATATACGGGTCCCAATATCCGAACCCTTACACTTGGCGTCTTGCGCCCTCATTCGAGTACTAACTGCATGGATGACTCACGTGCCAATTGGGTTAAGCACAACAGGAGTATATATACTTGACAACAAGAAGGAGTCCTGACTCCATTAGTAGTCCTTAACAACGTGTGTGTTTGTGCAGGTGTCCCAACTAGATTTCAACAACCAATAGACATAAGGAAAATAGAAGAGGCAACACGTACATTTTCATCTCATAAATTTCCACACGAATGAAGTCACACGGTAAGTGTTCCAGTACACAATACCAACAACAAGGAATATTCCTAGGCCAACACAACTATCACAAACAATCCCTGCCATATCCCACCTTGTCACGCCACGTGTGCAATATTAAAGTATATCCCCGACTTGTTTTGCCACACGTGCATAAACATGTTCCCACCTTGTCACGCCACATGCGCAACACTCAATCTCGTATCCCGCCTTATCACGCCGCATGTGCAATATCAGTAGTAAACACGACACAACAGAAACCTCGTGCAAATCCCCACATCAACAACGGCATGGCAGAAACCTCGTGCATCACCACAACCAGTACAACAACAACAACAACAACAACACGGGCAACAGCACAGAACACAATTAATACATCAACTCAATAACCTTCGATCGCAAGATAGACAAACTAGTTCACGAGAAATAAACATAATAAAGAGAGATAGGCATATTAAGAAATCACTCCACAAGGAAGGAAAATAGCATGTAACAGCCGCACCTAATTACACGGGTGAACAACAAGAAATCAGCACAAATCTAATAACTCCATATAAGGCAAGTCACGAAGGTATAAAATATAAACTTCCTTTAAGGCTGAGAAGTTACAAGAATATTCAACAATTTCCACTTAAGGACAAGCAACAGAGAATAATCATAACTTCATTTAAGACCAAAACAATTATAGTTTGAGATGAAGATAATTGCAAATTTGAGATATGTAGTTAAGAAGATATAGCATGACAGTAAAGGAAATAAACCTTCAGATAAGTCAATTAGGAGTCAAGTAGGCAATATGAGTAAATCCAAAAGTAAGAACTTCCACATTTAAGAAAATAAAGATGACACTAGAAATTAGGAAATTTAATCATGCTAAGGACACTTCATACTCGACGAATATAAGGATCTAAGATTCCTAAAGGGTCAACTTTCTACAAATAAGTCCGAGCATGCGCTAGTCACCTCGCGTACACGGACTACAATCAACATGGAAGACTCAAATCCTAAGGGGTAATTCCCCCAGTCAAGGTTAGGCAAGATACTTACCTCAAAGACGACAACCCGGTACTCAAAAATAGACTTCTTGGGCGGGAAAGCCTCCGGATGTCTCAAAATCAACTAAAACAACTTCAAAATACATATAAAACATATAAGGAACGATTCCGAATAATAAAGTATCAATCTTTACTAAATCATAAAAATCGACCCAAAAGTCAACCCTCGGGCCCGCACCTCAGAACCCGACAAATTTTACAAATTCCGATTACCCATTCCGATACGAGTTCACCCATACCAAATTTATCCAATTCCGATAACATTTGGTCATTCAAATCATGAATTTTCATTTTTGAAGTTTTCTTTCAAAACCCACAATCCCCTCACCCCAAAACACAATTTAAATGATAAAAAAAAAGAACTAATTCATGAAATATATTAAATTCTAGTGAAAGAACACTTACTCACTCGATTTGTGTGAAAATCCCACAAGGAATCGCCCAAAACCGATCTAGAAGTCAAAATATGTTTAAAATGGTGAAACCCCCGATTTTGAAAACTTATATTCTGCCCAGGTGTTTTGTGAATCGCGATCACGGAAAATGGTTTGCGATCGCGAAGAAGAAAGAGGAAATCTTCCCAGGTTGTTCATCGCGAACGCGACAAGGAGTTCGCGAACGCGGAGGAGGAGAACAGGAAGCTATGCGATCGCGTACTGAAGAATGCGAACGTGAAGAACAAAGTTTGAGCGACCAGCAGGGACACATCGCGATCGCGAAAGAATCACTGCGATCGCGATGAAGTAAAAATGGGCGGCACAAACAGAACACTACGCGATCGCGACTTGGGCTACGCGATCGCGAAGGATGGCAACAGACACCAGAAACAACAGTTCAAAAATGGAAGAAAATGACCCATAGCCCATCCGAGACACACCCGAGGCCCCCGAGACCCCGTCTAATCACACAAACAAGTCATATAACCTAACACGGACTCGCTCGAGGTTTCAAACCACATAAAAAACACTAAAACGATGAATTAAACCAAAAATCAATGAAATTCCTCAAAACTTCTTTAAACATCAAATTTTGCATTTAAGGTCCGAATCACGTCAAACTAAGTCCATTTCTTACAAAATTTCACAGATAAGACATATAAATCATATCGAACCTGTACTGGGCTCTGGAACCATGATACGTGCCCGATATCACATGTTTCACCTCAAATTTTATTTTTAAAAACCTTTATATCTTTCAGAAAACAATTTTCTTTAAAAATTCATTTCTCGGACTTGGGACCTCGGAATTCGATTCCGGGCATATGCCCAAGTCCCATATTTTCCTACGGATCGTCAAATCGCGGGTCCGGGTCTGTTTACCAAAAACGTTGACTGAAGTTAACTTTATATAAATTTCTAATACAAAATTATCATTTTTATCAGTTTTTCACATAAGGGCTTCCCGGCTACACGCCTGAGCTGCACACGCAAATCGAGATGAGGTAGAAGGAGATTTTCTTGACCTCGGAACACATAATTAGATAGAATATACGGGATGACCTTTTGGGTCATCACAATCTTCCCCTCTTAAATAAACGTTTGTCCTCGAACGTGCTAAGATTTACCTTGAACTCATCAAATCAATGATTGCGCATTTTCCAACACACACCCGCGGGTGATCCTACGTCACCCTAATCTACATAAGACTTACGACACCACCATGACCGCAATTTTGATTTTCTATTACTACCAATAAGCCCCATACCTCAATTTCTCACCTTCTACTCATTTCCAAAATGCCCGATTCTAAATCCACATCCGACGTTAGCCCCAGCCAGCTGCATTAACTCATGACTATACCCATAAGGCACGACCAAACAATATGGCACATCACACATAGGCTCATAATAACACTTGGGTCGCAATGGCTGTCCGAAATCAACTCAGCATTGGCAATTAGCCTCATATCCGGTAGAACTATATTCCCAACCTCCATCACACTGATAATAAAGCAAGAAACACGAAGACTTCATAACCTTGACACCCAAATCACAAAGCCACAACTAACACTACCGGGCACACACCCCGTAAGATAAAACTCAAGGAGCACAAAACGAAAATGACTGAATATGAAAGGAGAAACACATAAGGAAACTATCAAACAAGCCCGACAGGTACAACCCTCTATCAATGCTAACTTACAAACAACATAACAAGGAAGGAGCTAAAGCACATGAACAAATCACAAGGATACCATCCTGATAAAATTTCCACTGCGGTACTCAGCCCGGTCCAAACATATCGGATTATAAAATATCACGAGGACCTCGCCCTCAACTCTGAATCACATACCGAAACCATATCATACCAATTCAAATTCCTCCACTAATTCATCTCAGCTGATAAAATCATAATGCTATCTGATCTCACATCTCGTTGGAGTATCAAAATCACAACTCGTAAACAAAATACTCAGGAATCACATCAAACTTACCGTATTGGACAACAGGAATTTACTGCTAGTCTCATATCTCTCAATATTGAATAGAGACAAACAATAGACATGGGCTACTACTCACAGAATCCCCCAACAGGAGCAAACACAAAAATAGAGCGCAAAGCATGAAACTCACTCATAAACAAAACAACAATGAGGGAACTCGTCCCGACCAGGTGAGCTATAATGAAATACAAATGGTTCCCCTCGGTAACAAAGAAAAGCATACCTGTACTATAACATCTGGCACAACGGCCTCCAGCCTACTATACGAAACACATCAATGGGCCGGGTCTCCCCCTCTTGGGTGCCCTCTACTAGCCTGAGTGCCCTGCTGTAACACATCTGCCCGGAGCCTGGGACAATATCTCATCATGTGGCTGGTATCTCCACACTCAAAACAACGTCTCTGTTGACGCTCAAACAGCCGCTTAAACTCCGCACGCCATGCATCTTGGAGGGACTGAGGTACAAACTCACTCAAGAACATCTCTGAAAACTGACCCCATGTAAGTGAAGCTGACTCGGCCGTGCTACCCAACTCATATGCCCGCCACCACTGATAAGCCTCTCCCCTGAGCTGGAACGTAACGAAAGCAACCCCGCTCGTCTCCACAATACCCATAGTACGAAGAATGCGGTGACAATCCTCCAGGAAACCCTGGGCATCATCTGTCGCCAATCCACTGAAGGTTGGAGGGTGGTACTTCTTGTACCTCTCGAGTCTAAGTTGTTCCTCCTCAGATGCTGCTGCCCTAACCACGGGCGGAACTGGGATCCTAGGCTGTGCTGCCATGACACCTAGAACTTGACCAACCTGATCTCGCTGCTCCGGATTATGGGCGATGGGAGTCTGAGCTCCTCCCCCTCCCTGTGAAGTAGCTGGTGCACCCGGAATCCATCCCGCTTGAGTTAAGGTACCAATCACATCCCAGAACTGTGCTAAGGTCTCCTGAAGTCCGGGTGTAACAACAGGAGCCTCCAGTCCCCCAACTGGAACTGTCGGTGGCTCCTCAACGGCTGCTTTGGCAGGTGATCTAGCTGCGGCACGTGCCCCTCGTCGACCTCTGCCTCTACCTCTGCCCCTGGTGTGAACACCCAATATTTACCCCGCATGGAAATTACTCCTAAATATAATCAAAAAATAATTTTAATAAATTTTAGGAACTTTTCTTTATTTAGTTGCATTTCATGAATGTTTACTACTTTAAAATTATAGAAAAAATCATAAAAAAGTTATCACATTTTTCATTTCGTGCCATTTTAGGTTTAAACTGCATTTTTAGGATTTAGTTACATTATTAAATGCATCTTCTAAAAAATCAAAATTGCATTCGCAGGTTAATGAATGAATTAATTTCACGGGTCCATCATTAGATAAAATAAATACATAGGCTATCCAAGAAATAGATTTAAATTAAATTTGAGTCTAAAGTGGCTAATTCTACAAAAAAAAGCATAAATTAAGAAAAGGCTGTTAAGGCTAAATCCGAACTGGGCCAATTTTCATGGCCCAATTTCCTCCTAATTCGCCCTAACCAAAAACCCCACCTGCCCGACCCGGTCCGGCCCAATACCCATCCCCCTCACCTATTAAAACAAATGATAAAACCTAGACCTAGAGACCTAGTTACCTAGACAGCCGCCACACCCCCTTCCCATCTTCTTTCCCATTTTGCTCACACACAAGAAAAAAAAACCGTTTCTCCTTTACAAGAACAGTAGCAGCGCTTCCCCCCCCCCTTTTGTGCCTTCGTCTTCTTCATCTATCACCATGAAAGTTGGGCCAAAACCAGCCGTGAAACTTCCATTGCCGGCGAGCTTCGCCGGAAACCGAAAGTAATAACGGGAAAGACACTCAAAAACAAGGAAAACAGAACAAAAGTCTAAAAAAAAAGGGCCCGTCTCTTTTGAAAACCCCTTTTCTTTCTCGTTACTCTATCCTCGGCGAAACAACCACCCACTGCCATCTCCTTGGACCACGCCGGTGACCACTCTCACCTCCCTCACACGCGAAATACTTGAGAACCGATTTTGAATTTTACAAAAATCATAGCTGAAGAAAAGAAGCAAGAAAAACGAAAAAGAAGAAAAATGAAACTGTGATTTTATGCAATTTTTGGGCTGTTGGTTCATAGTTCTGGGTTTTCTAAAGCAGAACTCTGTCCAAACATTGCCGAAGTTCTGATGTGGGGTGCCGAAATCACTGGTGAGCTCCATTCAAACTGTTAGTTGCCTTAAATTGGTTGTCTTCAGTATATTTTCCATTGTCCAGTCTATAGCGGTTCGAATTCGCTGGTTCGAGGTTCCCGTTGAGATTAGCGGTTCGTAGCGGTGCCTCGTTTTTGCTGCTGCTTTGAATTTACTGGTTGAGTTTATCTCGCTGGCCTCCTCTGTACATTTAGTCACGAAATCTAATCGGAGGAGACCGAGGTTCCATCCCTTATCCTTCTCTTTATTTTATTGAGTTAACGGTGGCGATTAGAATGATATTATCCTTTGGCTTAATTGTGTTTGTTCTTGTCTGAGACTTATTAAACTTCTTTCATGTTAGTTTGGTTTTAGATGTGTTCATTGACTGAGTTTTTTCCTTTCAAGACAGAACGCTTAGCAAACTCCAAAATGGAAAGAATTAATTATATGACCTACATTGATTATAATAGTTTTGTTTGGTTCATTTAGCATATGTTGTATTTGGTCCATCGAGTCTTAATTGGTGTTGTTGATTATAGTTCTCTTTATTGATCTTTCTTAATACTGTCTTCTTAGTTTGGCGGAAAATTGTAGTGAATGGAGTTGACGGAGTGTTAGGTGTCTACCTACTGGATTAGTATTGATTTATCTATTGGATTTTGAGAGAATTGATTTTTGATCTTTTTGGTTGTTTCTGTAATGTAATCTTTTCGCCCCTTTCCTATTAGCAACCAAATTAACATTCTGCTATAGAATCAATCATGTACATAATTTTAGTGATTAACTCTATCACTTGATCCTCAAATAATTGCATAATTGTGAGACCTTCTACAATACTCAAATTTAGAAAGAATGAATTATATACATGTGTAGTTGTTTTAGGCGCGTTAATTAAATAAAATATTGTGGCTATGGGTACGATTCTCGTGGCATGGTCACGATATATAACCTACACTCGGGTGTGGCAACTCATGCCCCCGACTTTAAC
>MDKI01056964.1:0-15450 GCA_005239505.1 Nicotiana paniculata
ATATATATATATATATATATATATGTACATCCGTGGTAAACACAGTCATAGTCAACATTTACACATACACATGACAATAGTCTGCAATCCTCTAAGAGTACCACTACTTATCGTTTAGTCATGATAGGTCCCCACCTTACCCAAAACAACTAGAACATACACTTTGGTACTATCGACAAGGGTTCATCTACTCCGAAGAAGTGGAGTGTAGCAACCAACTGCTGAAGCGAGCACCCTACTGAGAAGAGACGTCACCGGGTCTACTGTACCTGTGGGCATGAGCACAACGTCCAAACAAAAGGGCGTCAGTATAGCAAATGTACATAGTATGTAAATTTTGACAATATACGTTTAAATCGTAGACATAAAATAAGATATATAGGTACACAGCTTCAACATGAGTACCGATGATAAGCCACCGTGGATGTACACTGTGGTAACCTCAAATCATAAATGCATACCAGTATTAATAAAATAATGCCATTCTTTGAGGCATGCCATATTACATCGTATTCATTCGCTCTTTGGGGCCCATCATGTCATTTTTTGTCATATCATACCCGGCCTCGAAGAGAGCTCGGTAATATCACATCTGCATATCATTCCATACCTAGACTCATCGGGGCTCAGTGATATTACATACCACATTATTTGTACCTGGCCCCATCAAGGCTCGGTGATGTTGTCTAACTCATCATTTCATTCCCTATCCCAGTGGGGACTCAATTATAACATTTAACAAATTATTTCCTACCTGTCCTAATGGGGCTCAGTTAATTAAAATAAATACATAAATATGAAAGCATGATACATTGTCAATTATAGGTATATTTATTTACATGAAAACACCGTACAGATACCAATGTGGCTCGTTGAATGCATATTTATACTTTTTTAGACTCATGCAATGAATTGAAGTAAGTATTGTTGACAACTATCAGTTTTATTCGAGAATTGAGATAATTCTTACTTTATTTGATTTAGATTATTTGAAAAGCATGCCTAAATTCTGCATGAATTGTATTTTGTGGTTCTATACTTGTTACTGATATCATGTCTAGCTTTCTATTAATAATTCTCTCATCTGTTTATTTGACTACTAGTGAGTGTTGGAGTCGACCCCTTGCCATTACTTCTTCGAGGCTAGACTTGATATTTGCTAAGTACTGTGGTTTGTACTCATACTATTCTTCTGCACAATTTGTGCAGGTTCTGAGGATGGTACGAGTGGTATTCAGCCAGGACAGTAGGTGGATTCGTGGAGACTAGTTGGTGAGCTGCCTTACTTGATTGATTTGCAGCACATGAAGTCCCCCTCCCTACTTTCCTCTTTATTTAGATGATTTCTCATAGTCTCATTAGATGCTTTTGATTATTGGGACATCCGGTTTTAGGGGATGTTGGTAGTTGTGGTCGTGTTTAAACCATGCCTTGGATATTCTATCTATGATTATCAGACTTGGGATCATTCTGTTCCCTTATTATATTAGATATTTTGTTAACGTTGATATATCTTCTTTGGAATTTTTGGTTGTTATTGTGTTGGCTTTGCTCGGAGTAGGTTAGGTGCCATCACGGACTTTTGTGAGATTTTAGGTCGTAACATCTACGGGTAGACTTAGACTTACACCATGATTTAACTATACTACTTGAGTTAATCATATACTTAAATGCTTTAATTCATGACTTAGCTTGAGACTAGACTTGCATAGTTTACCGATCTTTACTATTCTTGAGACTTGGCATGTCACTTGATTAGCCGCAGAAATTATACCTTCTCTTACTCTAGTGGCATACTTATTTTCTCGAAAGTTTCATGATTATTCAACTGATAAGTATATATGCGAGTTGGGCTAGTGACACGTCGAAAGTTACACCATTCTTATGGGATCGAGTTGTTCGCCTCAACAATATTATTTTTATGGGATCAGACCATTTGCCTCGGCAACATCATGTAAAACTAATCTTATAGGATTGGGTCATTTGCCTCGGCAGTATCATGTAATACCATTCTTGTGGGATCGTTCCATTCACCTCGCAAGAATTTTGTAACACTATTCTTATAGGATCGGGCCGTTCGACTCAGCGGGCTTATGTAACACCATTCCTATGGATCGGGCCACTCACGATAGGATTATGTATACTAGTCTTATGGGTTTGACCTGTTCACTTCGACAGGATTATGTAACACCATTCTTACGTTCATCTCGACGGATTATGTAATACTACTCTTATGGGATCGCGTCGTTTGCCTCTGCAAGATATTGTAAAACCACTTTTATCGAATCGGTCCATTCGCCTCGACAAAATCGTGCGTATTATCTTCGATAGGGATTCAGTGTGTACATGAGCGTCTTGACTCATATTTGGTATTTTCCCCTGATATTGGTCACATATATTCCATTCGAGACAATAACAAATATTTGACGAGTTCGTATTTATCCTTCTATTGAATAACATGTTATACATATTAACTGGTTTCGTTGCTACTAGCCATGCCTCATACCTGTCTATTTTCTTATGTATATTTGATTAGTGGACCATTAGTAAGTATCAATGTCGACCCCTTTCCACTATTTCCTCGAGGTTAGACTAGATACTTACTTGGTAAGCCTTGATTTACGTACTCTTACTACACTTAAGCATAAATTGTGCAAGTACTAAGACATGTCTTTTGGTGGTCATACATGTGTGTAGGCGCAGCTGTTGAGGAAACTTTATTCAGCTTCTTTCTACGCTACAATCCACAGCACACCAAGTCCCTCCCTATTTATTTATTGTATTTTGTCTACTTTTTATTCTAGACCATTTTAGTTGTACTACTCTATATCCCAGTAGATGCTCATGCACTTGTGCCACTAGTTTTTTGGGGATTTTAGACCATTGTTCATGGTTTTATTTTTGTTATGACACTCAGTTGTATATTTTTTATCATGTTCAAACCTTGAAGATGATGTCAATATTTTGTTATGAAAATGGAACGATTTTTCCTTTTTATTTCATCACTTATCTTAAAACATGTTATGAACTATCGATCATCATATTGATTTATGGTTGGCTTGCCTGACACTAGTGTTGGGCGCCATTATGGCCTATGATGGGAATTGGGTCGTGACACCTCCCCTGGGCATGTGAACTTGAGCATGATCAAGGAGTTGTACGCTAATTGGAACTTGAAGAAGGGCAAATCATGGGTGAGAGGCAATGAGGTGAACCTGGAAAGTGATGACTTATGCAAGTTTCTAGGGGTGGACAGTCATAACCTGAAGGTAGTTCAGAGGTTCGTGAAAAGTCGTAATTACGCAACCATTCGCCACACACTTTGTGGTGTCGATTCGAATGCCAAGTGGAAGAAGACAAAAGCTCGCACACATAATAATATGCTAAGGGTGGACTTTAACAGGACTGCCAAGGTGTGTCAGAACTTTGTACAAGCAAGGCTCATGCCAGTTGAGCATAACTGTGTATTCACCCAAGCTAGAGTGTTCTTAATTTACTTCTTGATGACTTGGATACCAGTCAATGTTTGAGAGATTATGCTGGGTGAGATGTCTCACTTGAGGTTTGGACGCAAGGTAAAAGGGGTTTTCTTTGGAAACTCACTAAGACAATGTATGTTGTCTCTCGATGTGCTAGAGTATCCAGGGTATGATGAAGTGGAGGATGGTCTAAAAGGTCTGCTAGATATTACGACAATGTTGAACACCATTACAAAGCTAAGCATTGCCACTAGGATTGAGCGTGATGAGAAATTCAGGCGCTATATCTATGGATCATTGAATTTGATTATGAGACGGCTCGGGGTGTCGGATGAGGAGAAGATATAGTTGAGCACTGAGTATCCGATTTTTGGATCTAACAAGGATATGTTGGGGATTGCGGCCGGCAGTCCAATTCACCTTTCTAAAGATGAAAACACGACTATTGCCTCGGTGGATGGCGGTGATGATGGAGAGGAGGTGGAGGGTCCATTGGCATTGGTCCCACTAGGTGAGAATGATGATGAAACATAAGCGTCTACTAGAGCAGTCTGAAAAGGAGCTACCAGAGTACGACCCAGAGGGGTCCGAGTAGTAGGGAGCCTGTCTTTCCACCCTATATTTTTGTTATTTTATGCGTCGAGGACTATTGGTACTTTAAGTTGGGGTGAGGGACTTTCTGTTTTTTATGCTTTGTTGAATAATCTATATGTTTTCTATAATTGATTATTTAGTTTTTGTGTTAGTTGTAGTAGCTTGAGTTAGTATGAAAATTAGAAAAAGAAAAAAATTGACAAATGCAAAAAAAAAAAAAAAAAAAAAAAAAGAAGTTTGAACTTTTCCCGATGGTGCATCTCTTAGACAACTTTCGTGAGGGATTAAGGTCCAATTAAAAATACCAAAATATTTTTCTTTTGTTTTTAGTGAGTTGTAGTAGGAAATAATCCCCCTTGGGTTTTTTGGGCACCGGTTCTTTTACAAGGGATGTAACTTGAACTGAATTGGCATGTGAATCGCCTTCCTGGCATGTTTTGACAGAAAATCGATGCCTTAGAAAAGAGTATAGTCTATTTATGATGCATTATTTGTTGGCTGTACGTCAGCTAGTGCTTTATTGCTTGATATTTTTCAACTATTTGCTTACTTGCTTTCACTTGAGAGTTGGAACGAAACATCTTAATTGAGTCATGTGCATTGTGTGATATGAGGTTTAGTTAACATTTCGTGCTATCTTGTGCTAGACTAGAACTTGCCTCGTATGTTAGTTGAAGCGAAATCATTAAGTTGTGCTAGTCTACGAGATGCACATGCATTTCTTTGATGGATCATGAATTCACTTTGCTGACCACAGATAAAATTATCCTTAGTTAGCCTATTTGATCCTCTAGACCATTTTTTTGGCTCCCACATTACAAGAAAAATTCCCTTTTTTTGTTCTTAACTTAATCTTGTTGAACCTTTACCTCCGAAATCACTTCAATAGCTAGAAGAGTAAGGTGCAAATTGGGAGTAGCTTTTGAGTAGAACCATTGAAGGGACAAAAGGTGCCCAATTAAGATGAAAGTAACTAGCCGGGAAATTCAATGTAAGGAGAGTATAAAAGAAAAAAAAAGAACAAATGAAATGTAAAAAAAATTGATATGCAAAAAAGAGAGAACACACCTCCTATTCTTATTAATGCGGGCTAGTGAAGATGTAGATGTGGTTAAACGAGAGGGATGGTGAATAAGTAGATGTGGTTAAAAGATAAAACACACCTCCTATCTTATGGTATGACCTCAAGATGCACATTATTTCATTGTGAGAGTGAGTGATTTTTGTACGTATGTGTTATGTCCTTAAATTATGTTCAACTTCATACTTGAATGTGTGGACAATCTTTATATACACTCTCTTACTATATGGTGTGGGTACACAATCTCATGAGGCATAGGTGACTTTATTAAACTTTTCTTGCTGGGGTGAGTGCACGAGTTGAGAATGCTCAATGGCGACGAGTCGGTCTTTGTAGTGAGGTGGTTATGGGCAGGTTGTTTGAGTTCTTTGAAATTGTCTACTTATACTTTGACATGTGAAGGTTGAGAAGTGTGTGAATTTTGAATGCCCATGCTTAATTCTTAGTTTCAACCATAGTTAGGGATATTGTGTGCTTAATGGTGATATCCCCCCTCATGATGTGGTACATCGAGTTGGTTGGGGTAGTAAAGTTCTAAGTTTCTCGAGGGCAAGCAAGAGTCTAAGTGTGGGATGTTGATGTTCAGCTAAAACTATGTGTATTTATATATTCACATCTCATATATTTTCATGTATGTTGTGATGGGTTGAGCCAAATTTTGGTGTTGTTATGTGTAGGAACCAATTGGGAGCAAAGTGGAATAAAAAGGCAAGAGATAGAGCAAAGAAGACGAAAAAGGGCACAAGGAAATTTCTAGCGCCTAGGCCAGCACTGGGCGCTACCTTTGGTGGGGGAGTCAGGGGCGAAAATTTTCATGAAGGCAGGGCCATGCAAGGCTAGCGCGATGCGCTGCCCTAGACGCCAGGTCAAAAAATTCTCTTATTTTTCCCCAGGATTTAGTTCTTTCGACCCAACAAGCTCCTAACTCGTATAAAAAGGATTCTGAACCTAATTTGGAGGGAGAGACGCTACTGTGAGATCCAACTACACGCGAGGAGAACTTTGTTACAAGGATTATTATTTTTCTTTCCTTCATATTAGTATTTTCAATCATCCAAACACTTGTGAAGTTGATTAGCATTATCATGTGTGGCTAAGACCCATTAGTTTTAGGGTATTTATTAGCCATAAATATTAGCGTTTGATGTTATTTTATCCTTAATTATAATTTGCTATCACATGGTTGTTTCTTTAATTCTATTCCTAATTGCTTAGTTGTGTGGCCAACGGTGAAGTTCTATCAACTATCCGGATTATGCTTGATTAAGTTAGGGTTAGATTAGTGAAGAACTGAAGATAACACGATCTTATCTCTAAAGTTAGGGGAAGATTTATAGTTAGATAGAATCATATCTATTCACCATACTTAATTGAATATCGTGATCTTAATGTATTCTTGGTAGATAAATTTTTATAAAGATATAGGCATTAATCTATCCTGAGCAGGCGCATAGTATTTCGAAAGAGTACTACAAGCAAATATAATTTGGTAAATTTGAAACTATGAGTTAATTTCATAAGAGGGGAATAACTAGAACTCAACAAGATTGGTGAAATGATCTTAACCCTAGAATGTTTATCTCTACTAAAGGAACAACAACAATAACAACAAATTATTTGCTGAGCTAGTCTAGTTCTCCATTTTAATTTTTTAGCTTAGTTAATAATGACAATCCTCAACTATTTGTTCGACTTGATTTAATAATAAGTTTAGTTCTTTTAGTAGGTAGTTGATGAAAGTATCTGTGGGCTCGACATCTATTCATCACTTTATTAATTAGTGACCACGTATACTTGTGTGTGCCTTCAATATCCTTTGTTTCAGCAACAACAACACCAATATTACCACTCCCCTTTTCACTTTCTTTTTCCTTTTCTTTCTCACCCTTCTCTACTTCTTTACCTTGAATTTCAAACTCCTCTATTACTGTATCTCAATGTCTAGACTATTAAACTTCTTTCTTGTTAGAGTCATTAACTGGTCTGGTGACAACTTGTGGGGTTTCTTGACTAGGATTTTGGTTAGACTTGATTAGGCTTACTGAGGCAAAATGGGCGTTGACTATTAGGGTGGCTTCATATTCCAAAGAAACAGATGTGAGATGGTTTTCTGAAGTCGACATTGTTAGGATCTTTTGATTTCTTGGAGAGAATTGGGGTTTACGGTTCTTTGCTTTTGCTTCTAATACAGAGAGAGATTGAGAAATTATGAGATATAATTAAGAGTGGGGAATTAAATAACATATATGTTTTGATAGTAATCAAGGTATTAACTTCCAATCAGGTTCAAATTAGGAAAGGGTGGCGCCTAACAGAGACTTGTTTAGTGCAGTTCTAGAAACCTTATCCATTTAATTATGAAATTTGAAGAAAATTATGGTTATATAATATAATTAAGTGACTAGGAATATAGTTTTCTGGCGTGGAAATTTAACATCTTAGTACAATTATCTATTGGAAAGGAGGTACATAGTTGAGTGTCCGACAACCAGGTTCTTTGACTCATTTCCTCAATGCAGCCAAAGGTCTTTTTGTGATTAAGGATATCCTCACCAAATTAAACATTTAAGCCCTCGCCATAATGTCATATGTGCATATTTGTAGTATAACTCTGAGTTGGATATTTTCAACACTTAGATTCACTAAACACATTATTAAAATATAGCCAATCATTGAGGGAAATCATGAATGTCCTAGTTCATGTTGATCTAATCGAGCTTCAAGTGGTTTTTCGAAGTGATTCGTGTCAAAGCTTTGCTAAATATGTCCCACAATCTGATGTTGTAGTATCTATATACTATCTGTTGTTGAAGACTTATTTCAATATTTATGCTATTTTAGCCATTATATCTCATTTCATTTGATTTGATCTATGCTATATGTTGGCTTACCTAGTTTTGGAGGTTAGGTTCCATCACGAGGGTTGGTTGGATTTTGGGTGGTAACAATGTGTGTTCTGTATGGGGTTCTATAGAGAAAAATGCATTTAAAGAGTGTTATTTTATAATCCACCTAAACACAATAGAAGGGGTTGAATTATATCTTGCCCGATTTTTTTTTATTTCAAGGAACCTAGTTCGGTGAACTAAATAAGAAAACACAAATAGAAAATAAACTGCGAAATTAAAGTACACAATAATTTTTAAGTGAAAACCCTCCTTTATCAAGGGAGTAAAAACCATGACCTACCCTCATAGGATTTGACTCAAAACTTCATTAACTGCAAATAGTACTTTTAGGTTGCAACTCAATAACGAAGGAGACTAACTCTAGTACTGCCACACCCCGAACCTAGGGGGCGAGATCGGCACCCGATTCCTCACTTAACCTAGTGTACGAGCTTGCGACTGAGGGACTCTGAATATATAATGTTATACTTTGGCCATGGGGCCACATTTTAAGACAATTTTTGAAGCAAAATATAAAACTGAACGAAAACTAGCTTTGACTAAACATCAATATAAACTTGGGCCGACAAGGCCGTCATAACTACTACAACTGACAAACCAACAAAATATACGTACGAGGCCTACAAGCGCAACATACTGCATGAACTAGCAGGATATGTCTACAAGCATCTACTGATGGATGTACTGTGATCGGAACAGGTCCCCGACCTACCAATAAAATATATACATATATACACAATATGCACACAAAACCCTACATCCGGAAACTTCGAAGACGTGGAGGTTACCGATCAAGCTGAACTCAGGCAACACCTATTGAGGAGGTATACACGTCTGTCTATCTGAACCTGTACGAATGAAATTCAACGTCCCCAGAAAAGGGACGTCAGTACGAAATACTGTACCGAGTATGTAAGGCAATAAAGTAACTGAAAGCTGAAACTGAACTGATAATAAATTAACTAAAATTAACTGGGAGTCAAAGATGATATGGAGATATACTTACCTGCTGATACTGACTCAACTCTCTCAATATAGTAAGTAAAATAAATGTATGGCCCTATAAGGCTCGGTATGTGTAACTGCTTGACCGTAGTAGGCTCGCTCATAGGCGCTTGGCCATACTAGGCTATATATATCAGTCATTATGGGCTCGCTCATAGGCACTCGACCATAATAGGTTTGGTATATAATTTACCATCTGATCGGAGGTTACCCAATAGGGGCATGCCCATCGATTATAGCTCGATGGACTTGAAAATACTATAATACTGTATATGTATAGACCCTCTGCTCTCTTTACTGGAAGAAGACAATACTTAACTGAATACAAAGTCCCGACAAGGGAGAATACTGTAACTTATGAGACTAGGATAATGTATATTAGTTCAGGAATACGAACTTCTTTTTATGCCTCGTTATCAAACTCATGTAGTTACAGGCTCATGCCAAAATGAAAAAAGGTTTAGCCTTAACATACCGTATCACAATATTTTCAATCACCAAGTTGAACTCGCCTCTTCGCACCATAATGTACAAGAACAATAATAATACTAACTATCGCACAACAAACAACAAATTTATTTTGCATTAAAATGGGCAGCATCTCCCCTATAATCCTTACTTCCTCCAAATTCAAGATAACACCAACAACACAAGAACACAACAATAATAACATATATACATTATTTTCCAACCTTATATATGTCACACCTCCTTTTTCACTGCCCCCAGTAAATAAAGGGTAATAAGGGAGGTTTTCCAATTAAAGCGACATTATTCAGATTTGGGATTTATTTTAGTATTTAGAGTCGCCAGCCAGGTTTTTGACGATGTTCCGGGACACCGTTTTATTTTAAAATATCCCAAACCGAGGAAATTTTGACTCTGTTTTAAGTTGTCTGCGACCAAAAATCCGAGTAAGGAATTCTGTTAACCCGGGAGAAGGTGTTAGGCATTCCCGAGTTCCGTGGTTCTAGCACGGTCGCTTAACTATTAATATTTGGCCTAATTATCTAATTATTTACATATTTTAAACCTATTGTGCATTTAGACTTTTTACTTTTTTAACCGCTTTTAGTATTTATGGATTTATCTTGAAACAAGTCACGATGGCGTGCACTTATTTTTTTTGGACACATTATAACTACGCCACATGAAATGCACCCGCAATTACAACATGTGATTTTTATTATAATTTGAAGTTGAAGACGGGGACATGAGTTGTCGCACCCGAGTGTAGATTACGTAGTCAAGACTATGGTCATGACGGTTTTATAGTGCCTATTTGAGGCGATGTTTGATTATTCTTTATGTTTTCTATTTGAAGGAGCATTTTGGTTTTAAGATCAATTAGGATGTTTATGGATTTAATCTTAAACAAATCACGATGGCGTACATTTGTTGTTTTTAAGCACACGAAAAACACGTCACATGAAATTCACCCGTGCTTGCTATGTGCATTTTTATTAATTATTTAGAGTTAGGGGTTAGGGGCATGAGTTGCCACTCCCGAGTGTAGGTTATGGTAATTTGAAATGATACTTGATCTTTTACCAAATTTCAAATTAAAGGTATCTTTCTACCTGGGGGTTGCCTAAAAGTGAAATTCATTAGCCTAAAAGACAACATATTTCGGGCTATGGCCATATTTTAGCCCCAATTTATCACTTTAGGCCATCCTAGTTTGGCTATTTTTGTAAGAAGACTACCAGTTAGAAAAATTCAATTTTTAATCAAATCTTAAAGGTCTTCTCTTTCTAGTTTGGTAAATGATAGAAAATGTGTTAATACTGTGTAGATATACATACACCTATAAGAATTATAGACATATAAACACATTATCTACTGGTCTCGCTTCAAATTGGTAAGCTAAAATCACTTTTTTTTTTCTGGAACTTTGTAATTTCTAACGAAGAACATAGCATAGGAAGTTTTACCAATTCCAAATTAACAGTTCTTGTCAATTTTTAGATAGCCTAATCACATGCTTCAAGGTTCAAAAGTGTTCATACATCAATTTCAGAAAATTTAACAGGATACTACATGAACCAAAAAATAATCTACTAAATCCACTTATATTGAAACAACTGAATTTTGAAATAACCAATTCTGAATATCCAATAAATGTTTATTCAAGGTTTCATGTGGACTGATTTGAATACCAAATCCTTTTTTCGATTAAACACCTATTTTTATCCTTGAACTACTTTTTAGAGCAAACATATTCAAAGTTCCAGGAATATCGCCTCAAAATTTAGTTTGAACACTATCAGTTGAAAGGCTAAAAAATGAATGTACAGTCCAGTCCCTTAAATTACAAGATTCCAAAGTGCACAAATGAACGAATTACAGTTTTTCTGAAGCGAAAATACAGCTTCTGTAAAATACATTTTTTATGAATATCAAAGGAAAACTAAAAATGGAAATTCTAAATAGGTGTTCCACATCTGGATTCTTCGCACTGTACATTTGAAGCCCTCTTTTTTGTAATTTGTAGAACGCACAAACTAATTAAGTGTTAAGCACTCACCAGACCATACATGACCTTGAAAGGAGGTCAAGTTTAAACTTGATAATGCTATGCTAAGCTACACTAACAACACAGAATTATTTATGCATTCTCTTGGTATAAACCTGACCATTAATATGTCAGATTTTAATCTCATAATGCCAACATTAACCTAAGCCTAAAGCCATATGGAGACCTGCTTACTGAGTCTTTTCAATGAACAAGGAACACAAATAAGAGTACATTTTATCATTAATCTAAGATTATAAGTCCAACGCTTTACTATTTGGACAATGTTGAGGATATACCTTTGAGTATTTTCAAAATATGAATCTAATCATGAAGGAGGTTAGATTCACTCCTTAATGACACTCTTAGAAGAACAAAACATATTCAGACCTTTTCTGGACTAAATCTGGCCATAAAAAGGGCCAGATTCAGCTCTATAGATCTCATCTTTTGTTCCTCTTGACAATTATACTATAATTTTGACTTTTTAGGCTTTTATAGATACATAATCTGATCATTTTAAAAGATTCAGATTCCTTACTCTAGGAGGCCTTTTGACTACTTATAATTCCCTAGCATAGGTAACTTCAGGGACATGCTACTGTTTATGCACTATTGTGGGGTGAATTTGACCATTGGAAGGTCAAACTCATCTACCCTAGTGCTAATACTAACATACCTAGAGACTTTCTTGTTGAATCTCTTTATTGACCAAAGAGACTCAATTGAAAGCATATTTTCTGCACATTTATAGAGAGAACCTAACCATAGAGAAGGTCAGATTCTACACCATAGTGCAGCTTTTTTAGGAAGTGGAACTACGATTATCAACTACATTTATATACCTCTAATATGAAATAAACAAAATATTCCAGCAAAGACATACTAACAGCATGACTACATTTATCACACTCACAAACTCATTATCACACCCACATTGTCACATTATATAGAACAGAAGAAAAGCTTCAGATATCAAAAACAACCAGCTTATAGTGGACATAAGATAAAAATTTAAAATCAACTTTTCATTGAGAACAAATGAATAGATACATACCTTCTTTAAGAGTAAAAAATCAGTAAATTTGACCAAATAAAGGTCAGATGCTAAAAACTGGAGATCACCACAGCAACTAACAGGCAACAAGACCAGCAGTAGAGAAACCCAGAAAGTGAGAGCTTGAAAAACCAGAAATTGAAGCAAGACCAGCAAGAAAAATAGATTTCAACCGGATAAACTTTTAAAACCCAGAAAAACCAGTCAGCTACCACCCAAGTTCAAGAATACCCAAACTGAGGAAAACCAAATTTTTTCAGATATTTCTATACCTAATCGAGTGTTCTTTCAGTATAGGATTTCTACTGTGTGTGTGTATGTGAAATTTCTGCATCCAGATTTTCAGTAGGCCAAAAGGTTCAAAAAAGGTGTCCAGAGTATGTAAAAAGAAAGTCTATTTATAGGGAGCTCAAGGATGGGATATGCTTTGGCATATTCCTCATTCAAGAGCTGAAAATAGTACAAAATAGTGCATAGGGCAGCTGTCAACCTTATCTTTGGGATAGCTGCCCCTATTCTAGAACCTTCCTCTTTAGAAAATACCCTTTTACCCTTAAAAATTTGATTTCCTAAACTGAGTTACCTAATGTACCCCTTGGAGTCCCTGAATTTACCATTGGGTAATCAGGGGTATTCACTTGGGTTATTATTTAACTCTAGTTACCTAACCCTAGTCAGGTTCCCACTTTAACTAGGACTGATAAGTATTATTAGCTTGATGCTAGTTTACTTGGCTTAATTAAGACTAATCTTGATTCTTTAAGCTTAGGTTAGTTGACTTGTGTTAATCAAGTTTACCTCATTGATTATCTTAATTAGTACTTAGGACTTAAACTGATTGTTTAAGATGTTAATAACCTAGGCTGATTCTATTAAACAAGTATCCTTTGAAAACATTGTCATTAGTTAAGTTGAATCTTGAAGTCAGGATTAAACCAAATTAACCCATGACAAAACACTGGTACAGGGTTAACTAACCTCTTAATTAATTAAGTAGTTAAACAACTAACTAAATTTCAAGAATAATCAATTATCTATGAGACAATTAATCACGAGGCAAACATACTTAACGAAACAACCATGAATTAGTAAGACCATATACTTCTGATTTTAATAATGACAATCAAATAAGAACAAGTATCCCATATTGGCAGCATGCATCAAAGAGACAGTTATCTAAATGACAACCCTAGATTTTCATTTAACGAACCCTAATTACTAATCATCAATCAAAACGACTTGTCAAAGCATTTAACATCAAATAATCATGAAGTAATAAAGAGGATAAAGAATCAACACCTAATGGTATCAAACAATTAAAGGCAGATTATAGAACTACAATGCATGGTTTCAAGTTTCATGGTTCTCTTAGTCATATATCAATCAGGGACTCGAGCACAATAGCTAAACAAATAGCAACAAGCGAAGAAAAAGAAAAGAAGCTAACTAAACTGAAACAATCTAAAAACAATGATTAACATTAAATTTTGGTTTTAATAACATGTAAAACAGTAAGGAACAAAGAAGAATACCCGTTTAAAGGTTTTGGCCGGAAAAATAGGAGGTCATCGGACATTGGCCGGACTCCGGAGGGTTTGAGAATGACTCAAACCCACATAAATCAATAGCCCTCGATGAGAGATATCAGTTCATGTAGGTGAGAGCCATTAGACATATTTGAATTGGCCGGATATGGACCTTTAGGTTTTTCAGTATTCTAGATCTGAAATTACTCGAAATTTGATGTTTGTTTGGGGAAATCAATGGTGGGGATGGGGTTGAGGGTGAGGAGAGGGTTATAAGGTGAAAGTTTGGGGTGGTTTGGAGGTCGTCCACCACCGGTAGGCAACTTCCGGGCGGCGAAATCCTAGGGCGGCTAGGGTTTGGGTTAGACAGAAGAGAGAGATAGAGGGGATGGGGTGTGAGGCTTCTAAACGAATGGGGTGGTGATGAGCGTTTGGACAATTTTATAGTGGGGTTTGTGGTAGGTTCCCAATCGTTTGATTTATTTTAATCAACGGTCGGGATAGATTGTAGGGTGAAACGAGGTCGTTTTGGTGGTGGTGGTGGGGGGGGGGGGGAACCGGCCGGGTAAGGGCTCAATTGGGCCTGGTTATTGGAGCAGTGTAGAGATAGATTTGGGCCTGGGTATTTCTTGGCCTAGGTCCGATTTTAGGCCTAATTTTGCCTATACTAATCTAATTAATTAGCTTTTAATTAAATTAAACACTTAATAAAAAAGTGTAGTGATTAATTCTAACTTAATTTGTCTATTTATTATTAATTTTAATATTCCTAATTAAATCCATAAAATGATTAATTTTAGTAATTAGTTATCAAAACTACATCACCTCAAATAATCATTATTCGTTTGTTATTCAATTCAATTAATCACAAATAATGAGTTTATAATTCTTCGATAATAATGGTGCACCAAATATGCAATTTTAAATAATTTTAAAAATACGAATTATGAATATGCAAATGCAAAACAATTCACAACTAATCACTAAAAATTCAAAAAAATCTATAAGATTAATTTACTTATCTAATTTTGTAGGAGTATTGAGTAGGTGAAAAATTACATGCTCACGGCTGCCCCTCTTTGCTTGGAAACACGAAGAGTTTTCGGACAAAGATAAAGTGAGCGGTTATGAACAACTTTTACCTGTTCAAATACTCCAAGTGAAGCGTTTTTGAAAAATTTGACCGAACCTTGTGATCACGCTCAACTATGTCTTGTAGATGACTAAGCGAGCGTTGCAAATATAATCCTGGGGTATTATGCCCAGAGTCGATCCCACAGGGAA
>ML317691.1:0-18159 GCA_005239505.1 Nicotiana paniculata
ATCCTCACAAGCCACTCGGGCATTTCAGTACAACTCAAGGGACTCAGCCCAAAATATCTTTCATATATTTACAATAGAGTGAGGAACAAGAATAAATAGTAAACAGGTATAAATCATGACTGAGAATATATTTTTTATCGAAAAGTGTAAATATAGTAGTAACATACCCCTGAGGGTCCAAACAGTACGACACAAGGCCCCAAACATGGCATTTAGCCCAAGTTAATAGAATCATTTCTAAAACACATGGATATCATATAGAGTTTATTAAAATATGCAACTCAATAGTTTTCACGGGACGGACCAAGTCACAATCCCTACTGGTGAACGCCCACACGTGCGTCACCTAGCACGTGCGTCACCTCATTAATCAAAATAGTACGAAATTTTGGGGTTTCGTACCCTCAGGTCTAGATTTACAATCGTTACTTACCTCAAACCGGATGAAAATCTACTCCGCTATGCCCTTTCCGCTCGACTCGGCCTCAAATCGTCCCGAATCTATTCAAAATCAGATTCATATCATCAATATACGCTAAAGTATCAAAACCTACGCAAAAATAGTCAAATTACACCAAAAATCCTGAAATTGGCCAAACCCGGACCCTCGGGCCCACGCCTCGGAATCCGATAAAAATCACAAAACTAGAATCCTTACACTCTCACGAGTCCATACATACCAAACACATCAAAATCCGACAACAAACGGCCCCACAAATCTTCAAATCAAAGTCTCCAATTTCAAGCCCTAATCCCCCAATTTAACCCTTAATTCCCATAAATTTCATGTCTCATTAGTTAGGAATCATCATAGAATCGAGTATTGAGTTCAAAAACATTACCTCCAGGTGTTGCCCCTCGAATCCCTCTTCAAATTCTCTCAAAAAGCTCCAAGCCCGAACACAAATGGTAGAAAAATGACCAAATTTCGCGAAGGCAACCTTATATAGGTTCTGCCCAGCACTCTCGCACCTGCGGCCCCAAACGCCGCACCTGCGGAAAATCCATTGCAGGTGCGGTTTTCACTTAACCCAGGGAAGCCCGCTTTTGCGGTCAATATCCGCATCTGCGGTCTCGCAGGTACGGTCCAATGTGCACACCTGTGGAAATTGCCTCAGCCCCTCATTCTCCGCATCTGCGGCCTCGCACCTGCGGTCACCAATCCGCAGGTGCGGGAATGACAGAAACAACAGCTACAATTGCTCAAACCAAGATCCAAATATTTCTGTTAACCATCCGAATTCATCCCGAGGCCCTCGGGACCTCAACCAAAAGTACCAACAAGTCATATATCATCACCCGAACTTAGTTGAACCTTCGAAACACCCAAAACAACATCAAAACACCGAGTTAATCCAAAATTCAAGCCTAAGAATTTCTAAACTTCCGAAATTTGCCAACGATGCTGAAACCACTCAAACCACGTACGAATAACCTGAAATGTTGCACACACATCCCAAATGACAATACAAACCTATCCCAACTTCCGGAATTATATTCCGACCCCGATAGCTAATTTTCCACTGCTGACCGGAAATCGCCAAAAATTCAATTTCACCGATTCAAGCCTAATTCTACTCCGGATCTCCGAACAATATTCCGAACACACTCTTAAGTCCCAAATCACCTAACGAAGCTATCCCCTCTTAAGTCCCAAATCACCTAACGAAGCTATCCGAGCCATAAAAACCACATTTCGAGATTGTTTACCTATAAGTCAACTTCCGGGTGACTTTTCCAAATATTAAACCAACTTAAGAGACTAAGTGTCTCATTTCTCTCCACAATCACTTCGAACCCGAGCCAACCGACCCAACACAATATAAAAGAGCTGAACAACACAAAAATAAAGCAGAAATGGAGAAACGGGGCTAAACTCTCGGAACGACTGGCCGGGTCGTTACAATAGGCAAGCAGGGGTCAAAAAATTCAAAAAACTCTCGGAACGACTGGCCGGGTTGTAATTTTTTGATTACTACAGGTCTGCCTCTAGTAGATATATAGTAGTACCATGGCACTTAATACTTTTGTGTGACCATTGGTACATAATTAGAAGTATAAATACATCTAGATACACTGTTCAAGCGTCGGTGGACAGAATTATCCGAGCACTTGTGCTGGTGGCGGGTAACGGTACCTTAGGGAAGTAGTTAACTGTGTGCAAACTGTATCAGACACAACAGTTATAAAAAAATATATATATATACACGAACACATGAGCCAAAATCATTGGTGTGCCTCCACCATTGGCGGATAGTAAGAAGGATGGACCATATTTATGTGTCAGCACAGAAAATTTTGCTTCGAAAAAAAAACAAGCAATTGGACGAGACAAGGAAAAGTTCAAGAAATTGTACTATTTCTGTTATAACAGAAATGTCAGGGTTTCATAGTCTCTACAAGTGCAAACAACAAAGTTTACAGTGCTTCTGAAGGAGCAGATTCCTCAACAACAAATTCATGTGCTCCTTTCACTCAAACCCACTCTACACAACACACTTGCTGATCTACCATACAAGTAGTGGGTTCGACAGAATTCAATAATTTAGATCCATACAGGAGATATTACACTATGTATGCAATATTATCTTATACGTATACTAACTGATGTCGTATTCAGGATCTGAGCTGATAGATTGAACGACATACTTTTTTCATTTTATTTCATCCAAAAAAATGACTCTTTTATATATTTAAAAATAATTTAACTTTAAAGCTCATAATATAATTTTACAGTCACAGAAATGTAAAAATAGCATGTGCTAGCCAGTTTTCGGATTGGTCATTCAAAAATAGTCATTGCCAAGTCTTTGAAAAATAGCCACTATTTTACTGCAACAGAGACTAATCCAGCATAATATACTGGAGTTTGGTGCACCTGTGTATGAAATATATGCTGGAAGTCCAACACGCCGAAAGTTCCAGCATAATATACTGGAGATTCGAGCACCTGTGTATGAACTTCCAGCATATTATACTGGAGTTCCAGCATGGATATACTAGAACTCCAGCATAATATACTGGAGATTCGAGCACCTGTGTATGAACTTCCAGCATATTATACTGGAGTTCCAGCATGGATATACTAGAACTCCAGCATAATATACTGGAGATTCGAGCACCTGTGTATGAACTTCCAGCATATTATACTGGAGTTCCAGCATGGATATACTAGAACTCCAGCATAATATACTGGAGATTCGAGCACCTGTGTATGAACTTCCAGCATATTATACTGGATCGGTACACTTTGCTGGAAATCCAGTATATTATGCTGGAGTTCTAGTATATCTATGCTGGAACTCCAGTATAATATGCTGGAGTTCCGGTATACTTATGCTGGCAGTATAATATACTAGAGTATTTTTCGGATTTTAAATAGTGTTTTCATTCAAATTTATCTTTACATGAAAAGTGGCTAAATTTTGATTACTTTTCAAAGTGTGACTATTTTTTAATGACCACTTGTAAATCTGATTATTTTTGAATTCCTCCCCTCAAAAATATCATTATATATTTAAAACTACAAATTTTAAAAGTCTTTCGCTTAAATTACGTATTAAGCTAGTGTACTCCAAGACTCCCCTTAATGAGGTCTAAAATAGAATATGCTTTTCTTCTTCCCTGCCCCAATGTGTACAAAGTTTATGTAGTAATAAAAGGAGATTAGAGAACTTAAACGTGGAATGGATAGAAGGATTTAATTTACATATACGAAAAATGTAAAAGAAAATCAAACTGTTATTTTATTATACCATATTATTTCTTCGTATGCGCATACCATGTGACCTTGTGCTATGCCTTACGAAACTCTTCTCTTTCTTTTCTCGGTGTGATGTGTGATTAGCCTAAGATATCATGTGCCACCCACTTTTCAGAAGCTTGCCACCCTAGAAGCCTGACAATCCTTCTCTTTAATTTGTCCTCATCGGTCTGCCCTCTGTCATGAACGTCACAATTATATACGTCACGTAAATTTGATATCGTAAAATAATTGTCAGTGTTCATAAGTTAAACTCGATAAAAATCTTGAGGCGATGATTGAAGGAACATTTATGGCAGTTAAGATTATGTGTTCAAGTTCCTAACGGCTCTATTTCTCAAAATCGAGCTTCTAAGTGGGCGTTTGGACATAAGAATTGTAAAATTTTGAAAAAAAGTGAAAATTATATTTGAAAATTAGAGTTGTGTTGGGATATGAATATAATTTTGAGTTGTTTTTTAAGTTTTGTGAGTGATCCGAGTGAAAGTTTTGAAAAACAGTTTTTTTGAGTTTTTCAAACTTTCGAAAAATTCCAAAATTCATCTTCAAGTGAAAATTGAAAATTTTATGGCCAAATACTAATTTCGAAAAAAAGTGAAAAAAATTCTTTATGTCCAAACGGGCTCTTAAGTCTGTTTTTTCGAAAGCGATATATGATGTAATAGTAATCTTGTAGTAGTAACGTAGATATCTTTTTTTTTTTTTTTTAATATAATTGATTTGCAAACAAACAAAAAAAAAGGAAACTGCGTCGAAGCTTGTTTTTTTCAAACTTATTTGTGAAATAGACTCCTACTTTGCCAACCTCTGCAGCTTCCTCCAAATCTTTTTGTCTCCTTATTATTTCTCACTCTTCTTATTCCAATATTACCCCTTTCAACTTTTTTTCTCATTTATATTTTGAATTTTATTCTAACACCATAAATAGCTACTTCATTTTTTCTACTTTTATGTAATACATTTTTAATTTTAAATTTGTCTAAAAAATAATGATACTTTTTGTATATTTAGAACAACCTAATTTTAATAGTCTGCATTTTTGAACTTAATGACATGATTTTATAATCAGAAAAATGTATATGAAATATTTTAGACTACTAAGTCTTAAATTATTTTTTCTTCTTTCTTTCGTAGTCAAACACCTTCATAAACGAGGCAGAGGGAGTAATAGTTTTTACTTTTGAATTAACTAGGATGTTGGACATATAGGGTGTGTTTGGTAGGAAGGAAAATATTTTTCGATATTTTCTGCTCACCAACCAAACGAGGAAAAATAAGTGATAAAATCACTCATTTTTCATGAAAATATTTTCCTACGTACCAAACAAACCCATAGATTAGTTGAATTTTCTTATATTGACGTTGTGTATATAACTAAATGCTTTAACTTATATAATCTATATAATTTAATCTGTTGTAGAATGTTATACACCTTGTTTTTTCAAGTTATGACTCTAATTATTATGGATAATAACTACCTTAAACTTTTCCTACATTAAAATTACCAATGTGCTAGGTTTTTCTATTTTCAGTTTCATTAATAAATGCTACAAATTACCAAAGGGTCAGTCTAGGAAATTCTTCCAATTTGTTTCCTTACGTTCCAAATGTTTCTCTAACCAATGCTCCAAAACTACAATTATTTGTCTTCTTCTTTAAATTGTTATAGACCCCATTCCTACATCTAAAAACTCAAAATATATATTGCATATATATATTCTTTTCTCTTCCCTTCTCAAACCCAACTAAAATCAACCTTCTCTTCACACCTCCTTCAATCACTTGCTGCCGTTACTCTTCATTTTTCTGCCGAACTCTATCCTGCAGAGGTACTCAAATTATACAAATAAGAAAAATTTAAAAATGGCTAGTCATTATGAGGATATATACAGTGTCAGCGACGACGACGAAGAAGAGGAAGAGGAAGAAGAAGAAGAAATTGAAGAAGAAGAAGATAACTCACAAGAATTTAACAAAATTCAAGAAGGTAGAAATAAAGGAGGATTAATTATAGGATTTTTCTCAAGAAATAAGATAATAGACCCTAGAGCACAATGGGTTCAAGAATGGAACAGAGTATTTTTATTAGTATGCGCCATAGGGCTATTTTTAGACCCTTTATTTTTCTATGCTCTTTCTATAAGTGAGAGTTGCATGTGTCTCTTCGTCGACGGTTGGTTCGCCGTCACGGTGACGGTTCTCCGGTGCATGACCGACGCATTACACGTCTGGAACATGTGGCTGCAATTCAAGATGATTAACAGATCACGGCGAAATCATATGCTGGCTGAGCCATACTTTAAGGCCAAGAAGGGTTTCTTGTTTGATCTCTTTGTCATCCTTCCTTTACCCCAGGTGAGTTAGTTCTATTCATTTTTTATGTCCAATATGTTGCTCGAGCTCTTAAAAAATACTATTAGATGCATGCCGGATCCTCTAAAAGTAGTGCCTCTTTTGGAGGATCTGATACAAGTGCGCCAATATTTTTGGAGAGTCCGATCCGAACAATATATATATATATATATATATAGTTCTGATCTGCCACGAAACCCATAGCTTGTCTTAGTTGTCTGGTTCACAATTAAATGCTTATACATATTTAATGAATTTCCTAATACTAATACAATGTTTAAGCAAAAGTTTGGTTCGGTCAAACTCGCATTTAATAGGCTAGCTCCACCTCAGATGATCAACAATGAATCATAATTGATATTAGTGAGTTCAGAATAAGTGATATATATATATATATAGTTCAAGTAGAAATAATATGTTCAATTGTACGTACGAAAGTCATCCTATAATTGGCTCAACTTATGGATATCATGCTCTTGAAAGAATCAACAAATAAACCTAGCTAGATGATTCAAAATCAGACGTGGATATAGAGAATAGAGTACAATATATAGGTGCATAGGAATCCGATAGTTTTGCATAGATCCTAAATGTATATTATGAAATTCACTGAATATATCTATATATTTTTTATAGTAAACCTAGTTATTAAGGTATATTAATTAATTTGAAGTTTCTGTACGAATTTATAAGCTTCAAATTCTGAATCCGCTCCCGTTCACAATTTGTTTTTATTTTGAATCAAAATGGTGTATTTTCTGAGGTATCAATAGTCGATAGAAGGTGATGCCAAATGGTATAATAATGTATGTTTTGGATTTTAGCATGAAATTCTAGTAAAAGATGACAAAGTTGGCGTGCATGTCATCCGTTGCTTTTGTTGCATGCAGAGACAACCTCAGTAGCAGTAAGCATGTGATGTAACCTTGTGTTTTAAGCAAAATTTGTACAACAAAGTATTATTATAATGTGCGGTGGCCGATCTAGAATTTTAAATTTATGAGTTCTGGATTCTTGAAAAGGTTGTTTATTATTAGGTTCTTAATAAATTATTTATATATCTTTAGTGAATTTCTTAACATAAAATATAATTAAAGTTTAGCCCAAAGTTATTGAATTCTGCTGAGCGTAACTAGAATATCTTTGCAAATGACATTTATTTTCGATATATTTTGTGCACGCGGAAGATAACCTCATACGAATGAGAAAGTTCAATTTTTTTTATATTGCCCTCTCTTATTTTATGTGAACCTATTTGACACT
This sequence comes from Nicotiana paniculata, assembly GCA_005239505.1. NCBI lineage: Eukaryota > Viridiplantae > Streptophyta > Magnoliopsida > Solanales > Solanaceae > Nicotiana > Nicotiana paniculata. Next base: position 7,379 of record ML317691.1, read on the forward strand.
TAAAGGGAAAAAAAAAAAGAATATTTGAAATTTGTTGTCTTAAATATAAATTATTTTCAAATATATATAGGAAGGTGTCACTACAATTAATTATTTCTACCTCCACATTAATTCTTAACTACTTAGCACCTATGTCGTGCGGATTCTCCAAAATGATGCCGCACCCGTATTGTAACACAATTTTTGGAGAATCCGACACGTACCTGAAAATATTTTTGGAGAGTCGGCATACCTTAGCATGTAATATAGTTTTCAAATTTTTGAACGTACTTAATTATTTCACAAGACAACTCTTGCAGCTAGTGATGTGGGTGGGAATCCCAGCTATATTGGAGAAAGGATCAACAACAACAGTGATGACAGTGCTATTAATAATGTTTCTGTTTCAGTATTTGCCCAAAATCTATCACTCCGTTTGCCTCTTGAGAAGAATGCAGAATCTCTCTGGCTACATCTTTGGCACTGTTTGGTGGGGAATTGCTCTCAACACCATCGCTTATTTCGTCGCCTCGCACGTAAGAACGTTTAAGTTTAAGTTATATACACTGTCAGTATTGTTACCTACAATAACATTATAGTAAAGGCTTATAACAAGCATGATTTGATAACTCGAGAAGTAGATAACCGTCTATTAAAGGTTATATAAATTATATTGATACTATAAATTTTTTTAATTTTATACTGTCTGTATATGTAAATTAAATCCTTCCCAAAATCATGTACATGATATATAAAGGAACTCTAGATTTTAATTAACCACCAAGGGGTGGATGGATATGTCGAGTTTGAGCCTTGAAAATAGAGAAACCAAACTTGGAAAATTTCTAGCTTCACGGTTGGGCCCAATGCGGAGCGAATCTGAAATAATCAGGTCATAAAATATAACTACTACCGAATGGTTAAACAAAATAACTCTAGGTTTTAAAGTAAATAAATAAAACTTAATAATTGAATTAAGTTCAAAATACATGCATTTAGAACGAGAACTCAACCATGATGATTTTTGTTATAATCCATTCTCACCATTCTAAACAGCTAAGAGTTGTAATAACTAAGTAAATACATACAAACATCGAGCAGGCCACATTATTTTTATGCATGTATACTCGATATCGTATTTCCTTGATTTCTTCGTGTATTTATTTATTTTATTTTATTAAAATCCCCTGGGTAAAAATCCTGGTTCCGAGCTTAGGCCGTGGGAGCATGTTGGTACTTGCTAGGAATCCAAAGGGCAGCAAAATGTCTAAAAGAACAGTGCAGAGTTACAAAAGGTTGTGGCCTGAATATGTTGGCATGTAAAGAGCCAATTTACTATGGAACAACTAGTTTGGTGAAGGAAAAAAGTCGATTAATTTGGGGTGAAACCAGTAATGCAAGATTTACCTGCTTAAACAATGGAGAAAATTTTGATTATGGAGCTTATAAATGGACTGTTCAACTCTTTGCAAATGAAAATCGTTTTGAGAAGATACTCCTTCCCATCTTTTGGGGTCTCATGACTCTCAGGTATATATATATATATACTTTTTATTTTGTCCCTCCGTTTCAATTTATGTAATTTTGTCCCTCGGCTTATAATTAAGTGGATTATGCATATGATTATATTGATCGCAGTACATTTGGAAACTTGGAGAGCACAACAGATTGGCTAGAAGTGATTTTCATAATCATCGTTCTTACCTCTGGGCTAATTCTTGTCACCATGTTCATTGGTAATATCAAGGTAAATTTCCTAATGTTGTAAAAGAAATATTATATTGCTCTAGTAAATGGAAAAAGTAATAATATAAAGAATTTAATTAACTTATATATATCTAACACCAGTGTGATAATCTTTTTTACATTCTTACTGTATGTGTAGCTTGTAGGTAAAATTTTCTTTATTTTTCAAATTTCTTATTCTACTTTTTATGAAACACATACTCCAATATTATTTACTCCAAGGACAATGTAGAAAAAAAATAATTAATTTATTTTTAAAATCTAAAAAAATCACTTATTTTGGACCACAAAAAAGGGTAAAAAAATCACTTATTGTGGACTGGAGGGAGTATCATTTAACCTGTGATCGATAACAGAGGGTTAATTACCATTTACTAGTTACCAATCATAATTAGCAACTCGATCGTAACGTATAAATTTTTTTTTTTACACTGTCAACGCATAAAACTTCGAGGCATATACATGAAAATGCAGGTGTTCTTGCATGCAACAACATCAAAGAAACAGGCAATGCAACTAAAAATGAGAAACATAGAATGGTGGATGAGAAGAAGACGTTTGCCTCGTGAGTTAAAGCAGAGAACTCGAAATTTTGAAAGGCAAAAATGGGCAGCAATGAGAGGAGTTGATGAATGTGAAATGATCAGAAATCTGCCCGAGGGACTCAGGAGGGACATTAAATATTATCTATGTTTGGACTTGGTTAGACAGGTATAGTTTTAATTTGGGATTTTTATATTAAATTAATCACGGTTATGCACATATTATACATTTATAAGCTTTTTTTAATTTAAGCAGTTAGGTGGACTGTTGCAATTTGTCCTGCATTTTTAATCTATTACACTATTAGAAAACTGTCTAAAACCGTCCAGAAATACCGACCGGTTTCCGACCTACTTTAATCCGTCGAAATTAAGTTGGTCGATACCGAACTCGGTCGATTTTTTAAAATGACTGAATGAAATAACCAACCGACGTCGGTCGTTTTCGTAAAAAAATTAAAAAATAAATTTCGCGGGATGCTAAAATAGATTCCCGCTTTTTGGAGCAAAAAAAAAAAAAACTGACCGACGTCGATGTCTAGTTTAGTTTAGTATATTTTTCTTTGTTGTCTAATTTATCGTCTCAAAGGTGTATCTTGTTAGCTTCCCCGCATGCACCATATTATTTCGATCCCAACATAGACAACTATTTTGAGTTAGTTCTTCTTATTTTTCATTAATTAACCTAATATATTGCACTTAATTATTTCAGGTGCCTTTGTTTCAACATATGGATAATTTGGTACTAGAGAACATATGTGATCGTGTTAAGTCCCTGATTTTTACAAAGGGGGAAACGGTAAGTTCAAATCTCATTACAGCATTTTCATTTGGTAATAAATTAATAATCTAGTCAGATAACCCAAAATTAGGCTAGTAAGTGCAAATTTCCTCCCCAAATAGTTGCACAAAAGGTCACTTAAATTTTGCTTTATCGCACTAAAGTTACTAAATTATTTTTTACAATAATAAAGTTATTCAACTTTATTAAATTAAAGTATCAGGAAAGTCATAAAAACTTTTTTTAAAACAAAAAAAGGTCACTCAATTGCACCTAAATATCATAAAAAATATCTCAATTGTTTTCATCCATATGATTTTATGCGATACTTAAAGTAATTAAAATTGAGAGATCCCTTTTGGTTATAGAATATAGCTAGTTTAGTGCCTTTTGTGATACTTGGATAAAATTGACCTTTTCGTTACAAAACATAACCTAGTAATTAACTTTAACGTAAGAAACTGAAATTTGAGTAACCATTCATAATCTTATGTACGTACAATTATATTTTGCTGGCTTATATTTACATTCACTAATTAAAAGGAAAAATGATACTGTATAGCCGCTGTAAAATAATAGCTGAAAAATATATAAAATTTATATATATATATATTCTGTATATTACAGTCAAACCTCTCTATAACGACCTCTTTTGTTCCGAATATTTTTGGATGTTATAGTGAAACGTTATTATAGATAACATATATTATAACATAACATGAAAAATAATTACGAAAAAGCTTGGCTCTTATAGTGAAGTGTTGTTTTAAAGGAATGTTGTTATAGAGAGGTCTGACTGTATATACAATTATTATATAAATTTTATACACTTTTTTGGCTATCGGATGCCATAGTGTTTAGCATGGACTAAAAGTGAAAGACCCAAATTTAAAATCTTGAATTCACCTTTGACTCTACTATCTTCCCTTGTTTATTTTTTCATTTATTTTTTAGATAACAAAAGAGGGTGATCCGGTTCAGAGAATGTTATTCATAGTAAGAGGTCATCTCCAAAGTAGCCAATTATTGCGAGATGGAGTAAAAAGTTGTTGCATGTTAGGCCCCGGCAACTTCAGCGGAGATGAACTTCTGTCATGGTGCCTCCGGCGGCCTTTCGTAGAGCGGCTACCACCGTCGTCGTCGACGTTGGTGACGCTCGAGACAACCGAAGCCTTTGGCCTTGAGGCCGACGACGTCAAGTATGTCACACAACATTTCAGGTCAGTGGCAGTATTTGAGTTATGCACCCAATATAAATGTTTTTACACAAAACATAAATGTTTATGTGAATACGCATAAAATTTTAACATATACTCTCTTTGTCTCATTTATCTATTTGGGGAGTCAACAATTTTATTTAACTATGACTTTTTAAAAATATTTTAAAATATTTTGAATTATTATGTGGATCCAAGATTTACACTAGGGTAATTCAAAATAAAAAGAAATAAACACATGAAGAAACTAGCCAAAAGGATTTTTAACACACACACACATAAAACTTTAACCTTATACCTACAGTATAATTTTTCACGAAGCGAGTTCTAAACGCCTTTGCATCCCCTAGTTCCCTCCATGCTAACTATGTTGACTTATACTAGTTGTCTTATAGTTTTGAGATATGTAAATTTTATTTAATTTAAAGAATTTATGTCCAAGTTTACATCGAAAATTAGGTACATTGCGCCTCGCACTCTGAACCCCTTTACATAAATTGGGAATATTAAGTTCTGAACTCATAATTATATAAATAGAATTTATTTAGTAGTAAGAATTTTAAACGATGAATCCATTACGTTTAAATCCTAAATCCGTCCCCGTTAATTTCAGGTATACATTTGTGAAAGAAAAAGTGAAAAGAAGTGCAAGGTATTATTCACCAGGGTGGAGAACTTGGGGTGCTGTTGCTATTCAATTAGCTTGGAGAAGATACAAACATCGTTTAACACTTACTTGTTTGTCTTTCATTAGACCAAGAAGGCCATTGTCTCGTTGTTCTTCGCTAGGGGAAGATAGACTTAGGATTTATACTGCTTTGTTGACTTCACCTAAGCCAAATCAAGATGATTTTGATTTCTAAAATCATTTAAGAACTGATATATTATACTTATAATTTTCTTTAATTCAATTAATATCATTAAAGGTTCTATTTAAATACTAATAAGGATTGTGGGGGAGCCGTACGTACTCATGCAGGGGCGGCCCAAGGGTCAAGCCATTAAAGCAAGGGCTTTAGGCCCCCGAATTTTGGGAGTCGTATTTGTATTGAGACCCCAACTAATCTGGATTCGTACTACATAAAGCCTAATAAAAAAGAGTATTTTAAGAGGGTTATTTTTTATCCAAAAAGCTCGAACCCAATATATTTAATTAAGGGAAGTTGGAACATGTACATCTCACAACAATCTTTAGAGGTAGGGACTATATATAGTGGGTATTTTAAAATAAGAAAGTAAAAATAAAATGTAAAGATGACTTTTAATTTAGTATTGATGTAACCGTTTTGAGCAAAAGTTGGAGAAAGAGAATCACTCCTCCTAAACCCTTGTCGTGAATATAAACCTTTTTATTATTTAAATTTTACGATTGACATGACTAATGAGATACCTATATTATTATTCTTCTTTTACATTTCTCACTAAAAATGTGTAATAAACTTTTAGAATCTATTTTTTGGTATCTTCAATAGTTCAAGTCTTATTTTTTATCATTCTCATCAGAAAACGGGTACTACATTCTTATATTCTCTTTCTTGGTTTCTGCAAAAAAAACTTTAGTTTTCGATAAGTTATATTGTTCTCTGTAGAAAGAAAAGAGTTTTATTTTTTCTATAAAAAACAGGAGTTGAAGAGTACTGTTGAATAAAACTATATTGCGCATTCTTTTTTTCCCTTTTTTTCCCCCTTAGGTTTCAAGCGTTTCAACAAGTATATTAGAACATCAAAAATTATTCGATATCAAGTTATGAAATTCTCGAATCTGGTTCTATTATCTAAGATCAACAATATCTTAGGAGAGATTAAATTATTTATAAAAGAAATTATTAACAACTTTACATCTTAGAAAGCTAGAAAAGTAGACTTTACTTAAAATATATAGAAGAATTATATTTTTTCTAAAAGGCCCGTAATTAAAAAGTGGCTTTAGACCCCCAATTTTCATGAGCCGCCCTTGTATTCATGCATCGTTAATCAGACGTTTCGGGTTCGAGCCATGAGTAATGAGTCATCTTTATTAAGGAGCGTTTTACCCCTCAACTTTTCGGTGCGAATCAAAATTTAGCCAGGCTCCTATGGGGGTACCATACATCGAATAAAAAACTAAAAAAAAGAAAAAGAAGGGTTCTATTCATAATTAATGCTTGGTTTAATTTGTGTACGCTGATAGTCAAAATGTTGACAAAATTAGTGTCTATGTTTTAACTTGGTCTTTCCAAATTTTTAGAAACGGATCATTCTTTTTTTAACAGATAAAAAAAAATATGATCACATAAATAAAAGGAGTAACTGCGTAAGTAATTAATAAAATAATTTAGGTGCGCCCAAATTGAGCACCATAATTATAAAAAAGAAATAGAAAAAAGAGAGAGTAGACTACCACTAAAATCCTATATTGCTAGGACTCTTCATTAGTGTGGCTAGAGGCGTGTCGGATCATCCAAATGTAATGTATTTTTGGATGATCCGACACGAATACAGCGATTCTGAAGAGTTTGCGAAACATAGCTAAAATTTGATAGTATTAGGACCCCAACAACTCAAATTCATAACTTTATTCAAACTCTCCTCTCTCATCTCCGGCCTGATCATAATCTTGCCGGAGAACTCTGAAGCAGTCAACACCGACGTCGCCGGAGCAGCAGCTCGGAATAATTTTGCCGGAGTAGTACAAGAAGAAGAAGCTGCTAATAAATTAGTCTTAGCATGTTGGTGTAATGACCTAAAAGTGTAAGTCCATCTAGCAAAACCTTGATCTTTTAATACCTCAATTGCTCCTATACTTACTGCAACAATCCATGTTGATCTCTTTGTAGCTGCTGCTACTGCAGTCATTTTCTTTATCAAAAATATTAAATTTGCTAGCTATTTTTAAGAGAAATGTTATTAGATTGAGGAATAGGAAAACTTAGATCATGTATATATATAGTTTAGAGGAGAGAAGAGGAAATTAAATCAACGAGAAAATATTGATAAATGGTCCCTTATGTTTGGAGTATTTGAAATAGTCCCTTAATATACTTGTGAATAGTTTTGGTCATTTAAGTTTGTCAAAATCGAATACTTTGGTCTTCGCTAAATAATAAACAAACTCTCGCAATAAAAAAGTTGTACCAAATATCAGAAATAAACAAAAAGAATTTATTTTTTTAGAAATTGCACCTAAAAGACTGCACCATACACCAAAAATATATCATATAGTAAAAACTGCACAAACTTGTTGCCTACGTTAGGTTGATTAAGGACATGTATGATGGAGCAAAGACCCGAGTGAGGATGGTAGGTGGGGATTCGGACCATTTTTGGTTATGATGGGATTGCATCAGGGGTCGGCACTCAGCCTTTTTTTGTTTGCTCTGGCGATAGACGTACTGACGCGCCACATCCAAAGGGAGTTGTCGTGGTGCATACTATTTGCAGATGATATTGTATTAATTGACAAAACGCGAGATGGTGTGAATGCAATTAGAGGTGTGGAGGTAGACTCTGGAGTCTAAAGGTTTCAAGTTGAGCAGGACCAAGATAGAACACTTGGAGTGTAAGTTCGGAGGCGAGACTCACGGAGGGGAAGGGGAGGTGAGGCTAGACTCACAAGTCATCCTTAGGAGAGGAAGTTTTAAGTATTTGGGTCTATTATTCAGGGGGATGGGGAGATTGATGATGATGTCACACATCGTATTGAGGCGGAATGGATGTAATGGAGACTCGCTTTCGTGTTTTGTGTGACAAGAAGGTGCCATCGAAACTTAAAGGTAAGTTCTACAGAGTTGTGGTCAGACCAACGATGTTGTATGGGGCTGAGTGTTAACCAGTCAAAATCTCTCATGTCCAGAAGATGAAGGTAGAAGAGATAAGAATGCTGAGATGGATGTGCGGGCATACCAGGTTAGATAGAATCAGAAATGAGGTTCTTCGCGACAAGGTGGGTGTGGCCCCTATTGAGGACAAGATGAGAGAAGCGCAGCTTAGGTGGTTTGGTCATGTGAGGAGGACGGGCACAGACACCCCGGTGAGAAGGTGTGAGAGGTTGACATTGGAGGGCATACAAAGAGGTAGAGGTAGGCCAAAGAAGAGGTGGAGAGAGGTGATTAGGCAAGGTATGACGCAACTTCAGCTAACCGAGGACATGATCCTTGATAGGAAGGTATGGAGATCGAGGATTATGGTAGTAGAGTAGGTAGTCTAGGGTGTTCATAACAATAGTATTGGCACGCAATCTCGCTTCTGTTGGTAGTAGGTTTATATGACTGGCCGTTATTTTCTTTCATTGTTGATCACCTTACTATATAGCTTTTTGGTAATGTCCCTTCTTGTCTATATTTTCATTAATGTAGGCTATGCTTTCCTGAGCCGAGGGTCTATTGGAAACAACTTCTCTATCCTCACAAGGTAGGGGTAAGGTCAGCGTACACACTACCCTCCCCGACCCCGCAGTATGGGATAATACTGGATGTGTTATTGTTGTTGTAAAAACTGCACACAAAACAATTTTAAACATAAGTTCCTATCAAATATTTTTTTTATAATTCTCGTTAAATCTAACAACTAGAGTTTGCTCAATATTTGACGAAGACCAAAATGCTTAATTTTGACAAACATAATTGATCAAAGTTTATCAAATATATATTCAAGGGGCCATTTTGGACTTACTCCAAATTTAAGGGACTTCTTTGTCGAGGAGAATAGGAAATCAACACACGTATAACTGTTTGAAACAAAATTAAAAAACAAAAGAGAAAATTGCCTATAGTTTAGGCGGAATTGGAAAAAAACTAGGGGCTATGCAGACACAAATTATGTTTTTTAGTTGGATTGTCCCACAAATTTTGGATCTTCTTTAGTGGTTTTTGCTTCAGATGGAAAACATATGCAGACACTGGAAAGTGAAAAAGGAAATATCCAAATGGTCCTACGTGAAGCAAATCAAAGATTAGTGGGGTCAGTAAATTTCAAATGTTAAATGGTTAAACAAAAAAAAACATGTTATAACCAATGAGGTATGCAAGAATTTATGCAAGTACGTGCGACCCATTATCACACTTCAGTTTATAGTAAAAATAGTACGGGCTAGTCAATTTTCGAATTGATCATTTAAAAATATCCAACGTTTGCAAAATTAATGAAAAATAGTTACTATTTTGTTGCAACACAGAAAGTTCCAACATAATATACTGGAGTTTGGTGCACCTGTGTATGAACTTCAAGCATATTATGCTGGAACTCCAACACGCGGAAAGTTCCAGCATAATATACTGGAGATTGGAGCACATGTGTATGAACTTCCAGCATATTATGCTGGACCAGTATATTATACTGGAACTCCAGTATATTACGCTGGAAGTCTAGTATATTATACTGTAACTCCAATATAATACACTGGAGTTCCAGTATGCTTATGCTGGAACTCCAGTATATTACGCTGGAGTATTTTTCGAATTTTGAACAGTGTTTTCGTTCATATTTATCTTTACATAAATCAGTATCTTTACTCCAATATGAAACCATTCGTTTGATTCAATATTAATCAGTATTTCATAAATCTTCCATGTTAGCATTTCAAAACAAATAAAGTTAGGTAAATTATTTAAATACAACCCCAAAACCTGGAGTCATCAGTTATGAGAAACTAAAAGAAAATATAAAATTTGGTACTGTTCCCTTAATACAACCAAGTCTCAGAATAAACATAATGACTAAATAGGAAGGATAAAGGCAAGACTGTGGACGCCGTGCATCTACCTTGCAATCTCCGAAATGCTCCAAAGAGAATAAACCAGCTCTCACTCAGCCCTGACACCTGAATCTGCACACAAGGTGCAGGGAGTAATGTGAGTACGCCAACTCAATAAGTAACAATCATAACTAAAGACTGAGTGCAGTACGAGCATTTAAAATCATGAAAATCTCATAACATAAACCACATTGGAAGTAAATAAATCAATCAGGAATTTAAATTCCGAACATTTCGTAAAAATTCCAATTCTTCCCAAAAATCTCGTATAAAGAATTTACTCAACATTATAAATAGAGGCTCAGTGTAAAGAAGAGTGGAAACAATAGTTTCATAAACATAAGCCCCTCGGGCAAGGTGTCACTCACAAATATAGCCTCTCGGGCAAGATACCACTCGCAAATATAGCCTCTCGGGCAAAGTACCTCTCACAAATATAGCCTCTCCGGCAAAGCCTCTCAGTCACTTGTAACTCAACTTTCATTAATCAATACTCACACTCAGCACTCACGCTCAATAGGTACCATATAATAATCACTGCGGGGTGTGCAGCCAGATCTATATATATAGTCGACTACGCTCACTGGGGGTGTGCAGACTCCGAAGGGGCTCCTACAACCCAAACGCTATATTGCTGCGGCGTGCAGCCCGATCTAACATATCTCACTTCGGCGTGTAGCCCGATCCATATATATATCTCGTTGCGGCGTGCAACACGATTCATATATATATATATATATATATATATATATATATATATATATATATATATATATATATATATA